>WOGO01008726.1:0-10512 GCA_015342085.1 Leptinotarsa defecta
ACTGACTTTTTTGGAGTTTTCCATTTTTCAGATTCAGCAACTACAAATATAAATTTTCCTCGCTTTTGTTTTCTCAAAGCTTCGTTTTCGAAAATAAAATCACTTCTAAAAATTATCCATAGACAACATAAAGTGAATATGCAATGAACAATTCCGCATTGAAGTGAATGAGCAAAATATCCACTTTCTGATTGAATACACGACTGCATTCGATTTGTCATTGATTCTCAGACATGTTCAAAACTATCTGGAGTATTCCTTATGACACTGCAGTTGTCAATTATTCGATCCCTCAAGTCATTCACATCTATTACAGTAGTTTCATAAACAAGAGTCTTCAGATGATCCCATAAATTGAAATACAGAGGAGTCGTATCAGGACTGTGAGCTGGCCAATTTCGAGGTCCTGCACGTATGATGCAGCTGTCAGGGTGGTCTATGTCGAGTAAGAACATTTAAATGAACTGGAGTCCCGTCATGCATGAACCGCATGTTGCTTCTTAAATCTACCGGTACTTCTTCTAACAAAATGGGTCAATGATGTTGTTAATCTTGTTGGTAGAGAAAATGGGCCAATTAGGTAGTCACCAATCATTGCTACCCAAACGTTCAGCGAAAATTGTTGCTGCAAATGAATTTTTCTAATAACGTGGGTATTTTCTACAGCAAAAAAATCGTAATTGTAAAAGTTCATAATAGGATCTCGAGAAATATTTGATTTGTCCGTGAATGAAATATATGGTAAAAAAATATTATTTTCCGTCCTTCATTCGCATTTCCATGTGCTAATTCATAAAGAGAGTGCAAGTCAGCTATTTCAGCGTTAGAAAAGTTATTCATGATTTAATCACTGCTAATTGACAACTCTGATATGACAATACTATCACTGTCAGCTGGTCCCCAAATCATGTGTTCATGATATGCATAGTGGCTCAATTTTTTTTCTCGAAAACGAAGATAGTGGGAAAAAACACAAGCGACGAAAAAATATGATCAGCTATAGTATAATTTCATTGTACCATTCAATTCCAAACTGGCTGCACCTGACGAGTTAGGACCTCTCTTGGTTAGTCTTATGAATGACTTATTCGAAAAAGGATATCATCCATCGTATTTCAAGAAGCAGTAATGATACCTATACATAAAAAGGACCAAAAACTACAATATCAAATTACATATCCAGCTTTCTGATTACCACATTCGCAAAATGTTTTGAAAAAGCCATTGATCATCAAACTACTCAAGCAAATATAATACGGTCTCAAGATCTCAATTTGGATTCCGCGAAGGGCTACCTACTAATGATGCTATTTCTGCACTAACTGGAACAGTTTACAAATTATTGGGTGCAAGTAAACCAACACTCTATGTGTTTCGAGGCTCAGCAGATGTATTCGACACAGTGGATCATACAAACATGTTGGAGTTCTTTGAAAATATAGGAATACAGCGGAAATCACTCGATCTTCTCCAGGGTTACTTGAATAGAAGAGAACAAATAGTGTCCATTGATAATCACTTAAGCAGAACTACAAATGTTGGTTAAGGTATACCTCAAGGTACTATACTTGGTCCCCTACTATTCTCTCTCTTTCTATCTGTATATAAACGATATATTCTCATTAGAGACAAATGGAAAAATAATAAACTTTGCTAACGATACAGCTATTTTATATACCACTGAAACGTAGGATGATATCAAGAAGATAACAGAGAAAAACCTAATGAATATATTTCATTGGTTTCAACACAAAAAACTCACAGTCAACTTCGCAAAAATCGATTTTGTTCCGTTTATTAGTTACAAAAGCAAACTGTCAAATTACCAAACGCTAGATGTGAACAAAAGCAGTCAAAAACTCCAAATATATACTAAGTATAAAATTAAATACCTAGGGGTGAAACTTGATTCACATATGCGATGGAATACTCACATAAACGAGGTCACAAGAAATACTCGACCATTTTGGAATTGGCCGCGGTGGTAGTGCGCCCGACTCACGATCGGAAAACCCGTGTTAGGAATCACATGTTGAAAGGTAAGACCTCGTTAGTCCTTAGCTCACACAAGTTTCTCAACTTTTTAGAGTTGTTGTTCGTATGGGGGCGACAGCTGATTAACGGAAAAAACAGAGTTTTTTTAAACAGATTGCTTTGCAGATTCAAGTCTCTAAAAGCATATTAGATATTACTCGCCTCAAAATATTATATCATGCACTGGAAGAATCACGCTTGAGGTACGCTATCTTGTCTTGGAGCTCAGTAGCAAAAGTACACTTTAGAAAATTAGATTTGTTTCTGAAACGAATTCTCAAAATAATTTATAATAAATAATATACATATTATTCCTATGACTTGTTGTTAGAAACACAGATATACATATACAATGTGATTTCTATACTTATAGAAACAAAAAAATGCTCCAGCAAATCAAACATACTTACAATACTCGCATTAAATCAAGGAAAGTAATGAAAACAAATCTCGCCAGAAAACAAACAAAGATCATATACTTGCCTTGGCGTTAGAGTGTACTATGAATTACCAGAAATTAACAAGTTCTACATCCACCGCATAAACTTCCTCTAACTGATAAAAAGAAATTACCTATTGAAAAATATTGAGTTTCTGATGTTATGCTTGAGCAGAACGTGGAAAATTCCTAGATATGATTCAGATCATTAGCGGCAATATAGACGACAATCGTTCACGACTTTGGATTGAGTGTAGGAAATGATGGCTTTCAGGAACACAAGATCTTTTTTTATAAACTACACCTAACGATTTGATCTCCTCAAACTTTATTTGAAAATATATCACGACATGTTTCGCTAACACAGTAGCTTTTTCAACAGTGATTCAATAAAGTTTGTGGAGATCAAATCGTGAGGTGTAGTTTATGAAAGTACAATGGATCTTCATCAAGTGATGGCCAAATCAATTAGAAAAAAAAACAACACCAGATCTCTCATAAATATACAGCTGGGACACGAACAATGGAAATCTACAGATCACAATCAGAGTCTTCAGAAAAGTCAAATGATTGTCGACGATTATTCCGAAAATGCTTCGGAATATGCATTGATAATGAAGTAGCTGAACCCAATTCGAATTTTGAAGTCTATTTTCAACAAATTATATTTCAAAATCTTAAGACTTCAGACGCGAAATAATGCATTTTCTGATTAGGATTCGGTTTGACTACTTCGCACTCTGCATGATATATACTGAACTACAAGTGGTCATAATTTTATTTCTAACAATTTTCAAGTGTTGTAGAAATTTTGACAAATAACTAATTCATTTCTCCAATCGTTTCAGGCCCAACCAGAACCCCTTCTCTGCCGTTAGACTGAACGTCTTCCTGGACAGTTTCAGTGGAATTTGAGTTTTTTCTACAGGAACCAATTCAAAATGCGATAAGAGGTGAAAAAACAATAGTTTTGTTTCTAACAGAGCAAATCTAGACCCTATACAGTTTCTTGGTCCCAGTCCGAAAGGCATGTAAGTGAAGGGATCAATTTTTCCTTTATTCTCATCATTGAATCTCTCTGGATCAAAACGTTCTGGATCTGGATAATATTTGGGATCACGATGTATTCCTACTATAGGTATCATCAGTGGAGTGCCTTTTTCGATATGTAGTGATTTTTCATCTGCATTCATCGCCTCTATCGTATAAGGTTTCGTACAAACTCGGTCTGTTGATACAGTACTTGGCCATTTCCTCAAAGATTCTGAAATAAAATTGGATGAATTGGTGAAGGGTACAAAAACTCGCCGTTTTCAGTTATTGTATCTTATGTAGACCGTATTTTGATTATACTATAAGAACATGAGCCCTCAGCAACGGCTGCTTGGCGTGTTCAATTGTATTTATAATTTCAGAAAATGACGGAAATGACGGGGTTTCATGAGGATGCTCACTTCTGATTGGGTCGCACTTTTGATGGGTAAGATGACCCTTATATATTCTTCTTTGCAGTTGAGATCGTTGCGATGCTGATACGTGAGTAACGATGCTTTCAATGAGACGAAACAGCTTATTTTCCGTATTCAGTTAGGTTTTATTATTGAGATATGTTCTGCCATTGCATTTCTAATTGCATGAGGTGATAACGGCACTCGTATCTTGATGTTGATGCTGCGTTTGGGAGTTCCAATGATAACTAAAATTACCAAACGCAGCATCAAAACCATAGCACTAGATTACGCGGCTGCTGCCTCATGCAACCGAAGAAATCCGCAATCGCAAAAACACATGATGATGAGGTATTTAAAAACTGCCGTCCTTTCTGAATCATGCATCATCATGCATCATTTCATAGGATGACTTATAAGCATCCTAATAACTCCAACTGAGAAATAGAAGGTATACGGATCAACAGAATGTGATGTCCAGTAGTAAATAAGCTCGGAAACGGACTAGATCGACTTTCCATCAGCAGCTTAGCAGCCATCAACGTGGATCAATCAGAATAACACTGAAAAAGTGAGGACCACTCAGAAGAAAGCATCCACATGGATATCTCACCTCTACCAACATCCCCAAATCCACTTCCATTGTCATCCCCTACATCACCCCAGTTGTCTTCTAAAATCATGAATACGAGAGAACATGAAGTTCTCAAGTCAGTCATTGCTGAGACTTCAAAATATAATCTAATATGTGCAGTCAACGCACACACCACTGATGTATGCCGTAGTAGCAGACAGAACGTTTGGTATTCATGTGCCATTCGACCACGACCTACAACACCAGGTTTTTTTCAAATTTTTGTTATTGCATCAGATTTATGTTTGAGATATGATTGAGATTTATGAATGAATATTGATTGAAGCAGTCGCATTATTAATAGATGTGCTGCAAACAATTTTCTATGAAAACTCAATATGGCTTACGCCTTGAAATGTTTTTATTCATAAAGCTCAACGAGAAATGTTCAGTTCATTCGTTTTTCAATTCTTCTATCAACGTGTTAGGGATCGAACATCGTACAATCGCTACTACTTTTCTGTTTTGTATTTAATTTTCATTTTTTTAAATTTTTTTCTCTGTTCTGCGCCAAACTGATTTGGCATTTTGTTGTATACTATCAGTCAATACTGTCTCCAAGTATATTTTGAGATCACAAATACAGAAAATATAAATTACTATCGTTTTCCTACCTGACATAACCATATCCATATATTTCATTTTCAATAATGTCTCATATGTTATTTTTCCTTCACATGCCGCTAGTGTATCTTCAATTTCATTTCGCAGTTTCGTTTGAATGTTTGGATTGACAGCCAACTCATGAGACATGAAGCACATGAGCGAAGACACCGAATCAAACCCAGCAAAGAAAAATACCACAGCTTGAGCTGTGATATCTAGGTTAGTAAGTTCGGTGACGTGCCTTTTTCCTGAAAAAAATGAAACCAACTTTATATTTTGACACGTATTTTACAATTCACGAAAAAAAATTCTGTTTCTATTCTATTTCTATCTTGAAATCCTGATTTTACCCATTTCTACATTCTCCTTCCAACTGAATAGAAAAGCATTTTTGTGCTTTCTCCAGGATATGAAGCTTTTACGATATTGTTGAAATATCAAAACCTGTAATAATGAACAATAGTTGGTAACACCGCCATAGAGTCTTTTTGACTAATTTTTTTAGGATTAGCGCTATGTGATTGAACCATGAGGCGATTATTTGAAATCCTTTCTCAAGCAAAATATTTTTTTAATCATTTTACCTTCGACAGTTTTGATGAAAGTAAAAAAAAGTATATAATAGTCCACACGCCCATTGGGACTTCATTGATGGATGGCATCTATGCATCTAAGAAAAATATTTAAAGTCTTACCTCTGTACTTTTCCTATTTCTGGAAATGTAAAATGATTTGCAACCTGATTCAACCGTGACAGTGTACGTTAGTGACAGTAATTCAGTATCTGAAAAAATTCACTGAGGATACACTATAAAAATTATAAAAACATGTTTTTGGTCTATTTTCCACGATGGTTTTATATTTGTTGACTATTATGGGTCACTAAACCATTTTCAAAACTTACTAGATTACCTTCAAATCTGAGTCATCTTCTACATTGTCTATCTTATCATACATAATTCAGTACCTTCATCATATATAGCAGTATATCGATGAACTAACAAAAACTAAAAGTTTTGGTAAAATGTATGTTTTGAGAACTGGGTTATAGGTTCAGGCGAGGACTATTATTCAGATCAAGTTGTTCGTTGAGCATAATAGAATTGGGATGTTTCTTTAACTTGTTTATTTCCTTAAATTCCAACAGATTCATCATTTTTTCTTTTTTGCGTGTGTAGCTGGAGCATTTTAAAATTATTTTTACCTATATTATGTTTCGAATTTTGAAGCTGTTCGTACATTAATGACTTGTTAACCGAAATGACGTGTTCATGATACCTTATTACAAAATTGCTACCAAGTTGGCCTGTATATGTATATGGCGGCGCATTCACCACATTCTAGTCGATATATACCAGAGATCTCTTCCCTTTGTCTAATTTAGGTTAAGCATTAAATAATCTATTTCTTCAAACAAGACTCAACCTCTGACGGAAGCAATAAACTCTTTCGAAAGTTCGAAATAGATAAACATAGCAGACCACTATTATAATATTCATGCAGTCATTTTTCACTGTGATTCTGGCGTTGAATTTGGTCATTATTACGCCTTGGTCAAAGACGAAACGGACTGGTTTAAGTTTGACGATAGTCGTGTCACGAAGTATTCTGGCGATGTATTGAATCTATTGGAGCCTCTGGAGACACGCTACATTTTGTTTTATGGAAAGAGGACATTGGCAGATCAAGATCTTCATATGATGTGGTGCTGCAGGTTTTTTTCGGGTTTTCCTGCAGCTTAAAAAGCAATGAAGTCGCCCCAGAGCGCCAATCAATTTTTTTGTTGTTTTTATTTTTATTGCTGTTTTATAATTTCACAAATACAAATAATTGAACAATGATAGGAATAGTAATATATTGAACTAATTCAGTGTAAAATATATTTATTTAAAAAATTGTCACATATCTATTCGATACTCAGTCAATATCACAGCGAATTAGTTAACATTTCAGTCTGCAAAAAAACATGAATTTTGAAAGTTATTCACAAATTTAATGGTGGAATGGTCCACTCAAATTAAAAACACGAAACACAAATATCACACCGGAAATCGAAATTATTTGCAAGATATTTTTTAAGTTGAAAAAATTCAAAAATATTACCAGTTCAGTCAATACCTACCCTTTGTCACAAAAAATTATTGATTTCATCAACCTTGCTTTCAGAAATAATTTCGAATTTGAAATAATAATAATAAAATACCTCTTTGATTTTACTGAGATTAGCCAAATTTAACTACAGTTTTTTGAATAGCTACAATTTACAAGCTACAATAACATTTATAATGCAAATAATAAAAATAATTTGTAATATAAGATACAAGTGAATTATTCGTTTCGTCAAATCAAAATAACATTGAAAGCATTTTGATATGAAAAAATATCCTCGGCTTGATTTTCATCAATAACCTAATAATTCATTTCGTTACTAACATGAATGTTCCTGTTCTTTTAGTGAAACGAATGTTTGAACAGATGTAAACAAATAATTACAATTGAGTCACTTGGAAATATTTCAGTATGTTATTTTTGTACTAAACATTGATGATAATACACTACGTATGGAGAGTTTTACTGTTGAATTTAACTAAGAAAACGGTCTCACTCTTCTGTTCAGAATTGTGGATTTCATTGTGGACGTGGAAACAAAAGTTTATAAAATAATATCATGACTCATGAGATGAACTCCATGGGCCATGTACATTTTTTTCTTCAAAAGTGCAAATTTTTCAATCGACACACTTGAAAACTATTTCTTTAGAACTGGTAGACGCAAAAATGATTTCTATTTCCTAGTTGGAGGATTTGGAAATTTCTTGTATGTAATTGAAATTCTCCCAAAACATTTTTTAGAAAAACAAATTACCATATTATTCATTATTTATATATCCAAACCACTTTAAATTTTGCCAAAACTCTTGTCAGTGCTCATATTTATTATTTCAACAAAATTGAATTTCTTCGTTTCACAGTTACAGAATTAAGTACGTTCAATATTTTGTCACATTAGCAGAATTTTACTACTATAGAAGGTATCATATTATGATAATGTTACCAGAAAACTGTAAAATCACATTTTTTGGTTAAGAAGTTCAACTGAGAAAATGGTCCTGGATGAAAAGAGCATTTAATTCGATCTGCAACAGCAGAAAAATGTATTCAAAATACTCGTAAATGTTATCGAAAACGAATTTCTTGATGTCATCAATATTGATATTATATGATGTTTCGATTCATTCTGCAAGAGATCCACTGATGAATTTCTGAATGTAATTAGAGGGTAATAATTATTGTTTGACAGTGATTTCAATCTTTATCACAATATTCACAAACCATTAGAGTCCATGTATGGTGATCTTTAAACGAATTCCATTTGTTGTCAGTTTACATTCATAATGCTCGTACGTCAGGACATTTTGTGAGAAATTAATTTTTTCCTTCTCAATTTTCTGATTTTCTTGAAATAGGTGAAAGTGAAACCGATATGTAAACTACTTTTCATTTGAAAGTTGTGACGATTTTGTATTAGATGATTGTATATGTAGGCACAATAATGAGAAAAGCTGAATGTGTGACATGAATGAAAGCTTTTCTATAGAAATAATATGAGCCAACTGGAAGCTCCTTCACAAACATCCAAAATACGATTGTTTATGTAAATATTGAGAGACAGTGAAACTATATTGAGAATTGTTACGAGATGGAAAATTTCCTAGTTATGAACCTTCTCGTCCATTTGATACATAGTGTGACACCAACTATTATTAATATGAATTCGAAATATTGATGGAGTTCAAATATATAGACTGAAACATTGTATGCTATCGAAACATGAATACTCGGGTATATTATATTTGGACATATGAACCTAACAAAACTATCATGTAGGCTCCATTTTGGAATAAAACTAAAATAAAAAAGTTAAACTACAGTTTCAGTTCACATTTTTTCCATAATTTCTTCATGTTAGATTGTTGAAAATAACTGGTTAACTGTTTTTAGAGAATGACGAAAAACATAAGGAAGCTTGTTCATTAATTTCTGGTTTTCCAGAAAAACTGTAATCAATTATGTTTTGATTATATTTTCTGGAGTTCGACCGAAATCAGAGTAGTGAAAAGTTATGTTTGTGAAAATGATAGTGAAACAGAATTTGATCGATGGAAGTTATCACAAAGTATCATGAAAAAATTGAGAACAGTTCGAAAGATTTCCCTTATTTGAGAATGAAGGTTATCTCTTCCTCTTGAGTTGAAACTGGATGGTCAATATTTTTGAATTATTTTGTAGGAAGACACAATGGCAACTATGAACATCAGATAAAAGTCTTTGAAAACATTCTGAACAATATTCAAAAGACATAATATTCGATGTTACAGAACCAGTATTATACCAGTCTTGCACAAACACAGGTAGGACTCCTATGAGTAAGAGTAATTTCGTCCTCTCTTGCCCTTAGTTAGGACTGGCAAAGATTTTTCATTTCCTCTGGAAGCACAACTTCCTGACGAGCTTCCACTATCTCTTATGTTTCCACGGAATATTGCCTTTGATCCTACGTAAACGCCATATCCCTGCCGTTTCATTCGCTTGTCTAACGTTTTTCTACCGTCTTTGGAGGGTGGAAAACTCTTGTAACTGAAAAATATATAATGATCAATCAGTAGAAACTGAAACGTTTTCTTTCATATGCAGAAATAACTACTGGTCTCTACACATCAAGTGTGTTTTCAAGGGGAAGAAGTTTTGACTCAAATCATCTGAAGGAACACTTCGTCAGTCTCAACCGATATCTATCAAAGAATAAACGACTATTCCCCTGGCCAATACCACGAAGGGCGTTAGGTGTCAGTGCAGAATTCTTCACTGAAGTTATATATGCTGTTGGCGATACAACTGTGTGTTCCAACAATTATTGGAACACACTTGCAGACCGGTTTTGGGCTGTTTGGCCACTTGTCAGTGCAAGGTAGTGTCTATAATCAATATAAAGTCGATGATTTCGATAATTGAAAATCGAATTTCTTTAGAGTATCGTTCCTTGAACTAGGCTGAATTGGACAATAAACAACAGGTTTTTCATCGCCTCATCTGCCTGTGAAGGCGGTACAAAGCGCATATCTGAAATTTGCGTTCTGTTAGCGATAAAACTGCCGCAATAGATTTTCAATTATTGGAACACAGTTGCAGACCGGTTTCGGGCTCTTTGGCCACTCGTCAGTGCAAAGTAGTGTCTGTCATTAACATGAAGTCGATTATTTCCGATAATTGAAAATCAATTTCCTTCAGAGTATCATTCTTTGAACTAGGCTGAAGCGGACAACAAAAAACGGATTTGTCATCACCCCATC
>WOGO01008727.1:0-10512 GCA_015342085.1 Leptinotarsa defecta
TAAGCATTATTTTATAGTTTATATTTGTTAATTGTCCCATATACATGTTTTACTTTACTAGACTTTGCCAATAAGATGTTCAGATCTTGGGTAATAAGGAATAATTTGATTCAATTTGATATATGATATCTACGGGGCCAAATATACGTCAGTTGTTTGAGAACATATTACTATGCTCTTCTATGGGATCATATTTTGGGATGTATATTAAGATTGGATCGTAATACTTCATACTGGAAACTAAGAAATATTTTTAAAGTTTTCACAGAAATGGTGAAGGATGAAATGAAATAATTGAATTATGACTGTTCCGTCTTTACCTCTATTTTGAATTCAATTTTAATTAATCACTATATGATGTTCAATATACAGACCCTGATATTACTGTGCTTGCCTCCATTGGTGAATATATCGCGCACCCCTCGTATACGATATTCCGTCAAAAATGGTCGGGGGTGCGAGAGAAGAAACGGGTTGCTCAACGAGCAGCCAAAGTGAAATAACATTATTGTCTGCCGGATTGTGAAACCGGAAACCTACATTATTCAAAACGAGTTGCTGACATTCTCAAATGAAGCACAGTTCAGTTCAATTTAAAATATTTGCTCTCGCAATTTTGCAAATTCATGCAAATGGACAACATTCAAATTCATGTCACGAGAAATACAGTCTGCATACATTGATACTAAATAATGATGCTCCACGAGAAATAGGTCGTCACAAGGACTTTTGACGGTTCTCGGAGAAATCAAACCTTATGCACTGATTGGACTATACAGATTTGATTTAATGATTAGGGGATCAAAGAAGCTGTCACCACCAAAATGTTGCTACTATTTGGAAGCTCATAAGATGACATTGGCATTCTTAGACGTGTAATTAAACAGGGACGTTCTGGTATTTGTGACTTTGTCGCCTGCATCCCTATCAAAACTCTTTTTATTCAGCAATATTTCTCCATTTTTCGAAAAATTCAGGAGAAAAAACCATAGGCTCGGTGATTTCTCATCAACACAATTTTCAGTTTTGAAATTATACTGTAGGTGAGTTTAGAAATTCCTACTGAATTAGATTAACTGTGGGAAGATTACTATTTTGAATTTCATTCAAAACAACAAATATTTTGTATATTTGTAATTGAATCATTAATAATTCCTCGCATTTGCCAAAAATAAATGTTTTTCATCATTGTTTACTACAATGTATATTTGGATTTATTCCAGAGGTGAAAATTTAATCAAGGTTTCTGGATATTTTTGATTGAGTCATCTTTTTCTGTTATTAACAGGAGAAACTTGTCCAAAGCTCTGACATATTTTTTTTTGAAGGAAATTCGATTCGCTTCGCAGCAAATTTTGAGCATTTTTTAAATCTTGAAGTTGAAGACACGTCTACCGATTGAGTATAAGTAGTAGAAACAAATTGTAACCCACTCTTTATATACAGGGTGTGAATTTTGAAACGTACCACCCCAATATTACAGTTTCAACTCATGGAGAATGTGCAAAACAATATCAGATTTATTTTCAGGAGAAAAATTTAAAAGGCAAATTTTCAGCTGAAATAAGAAAAGGATAAGAATTTCTATCACTCTTGGTTTGAAACTCAATCTTTTTGAATGTTTAAACATTATTAGACTCGAGAATTTTGAAAATTGGCTTGATGAACGAATATAATTGAATTCTACACCTTTTCTGAGTCTTTTATCTGAAAATTGGTGATTAGTTTGTCCATTGATGAATTTGTTAATAATGATAATAATATTTATTCAGTTGGATCATCTAGAGATTACATTGAGTATGTCAAAACGTGTACAAATACAAAATTGAAAATACAAACTCCCTGCACTTAGAGGCACAATATACAATTTACATAGATAATATAATATATAATAGTCAAAACCTAAAATGATATGCGATTTATGCAACAGCATCGTTATTAAAATCTTCCTAAAATGTTACACATGTACAGGGTCATAAGTTATCATCCATATAATCTTCGAGGGAATAATATGATTTATCCAGGAGTAACTCTTTGAATTGATAGTTATACTGTTTTACAGCCAGATTTTTTATTGTACTTGGGAGTTTATTGTACAATTTAATGGCCATAAGCCTGATACCCCAAGCTATTATACCATAGGAAATGTAAAAATGAAATTATGCATTGTAGTACATTATTAAGAGTGATTTATCTACATTCCAGCGTAGTTGTTGAATACAATAAAATATTGAGGATATCATTTTACAAATCGTATCAATATGCTTGTTCCATTTGAGATTTTACGTTATCTTCAAACCCAAAAATTTTGTCTCCTCTTGTTGAATTGATCCATTGATGTTACTAGTAAACTGTGATCTGGAGTGGTTATCGAATGATTGAAACGTAAAAGCACAGTTTTCCTTTCATTTAACAAGAAACCATTGTCTGAGAACCACTTTTGGGTTCTTTTTATTTCATCAGGTGAGTTATTAACTGAGTTATCAATAAAGATGTGTCATCAGCATACATAACGAACTGATCACTATACAAATCATTTACGTATATTATATATAAGAGTGGACCTAATATAGAACCCTGAGGAACCCCGAGGAAACAATTTTCAGATTCTGATTTGTTTCTGCTAACCTCTACATAGTAGTATCTACCCTCTTAGTAACTTACAAACCATTTGTGTGGGTATTCCCCTGATTGCATACATTTCAAGCTTTGTCAGGAGAATTTTGAGATCTACCAGATCAAAGGCCTTACTTAAGTAAGGCTATACATCAATTTCTATTTTGTCCCCTTCAAAGTAGTCCCATTCAGATATAATACAATTGAGCCAGAGTTTTTTCCAATCTTTGAAGCAGTTTTGATATACACTTTTTCATATGTTCTTGAGCTCAGTGATTCGGTTTCATCTTCTCAATCGTCGCAAAACACCGTCCTTTCATGGGGCTCCTCAATCTGGGGAATAGTGAAAAGTCGCAAGGTTCCAAATCTGGTGCATATGGTGGCTGAGGCATGATTACAGTACAGTTTTTGGACCAAAAATCACCTCCGATGCACTGTAGTGAGCAAAACCTTGACATTTGATGGAACTTGGCGTGCTTTATTTGCTCTTGGCTCTTCCATTGGGACAAGTGTACTTTGTACCATGACTCTTCCAAGCAAATTTTCTGATTACAATCACCATATGCCACTGTCAACATTTCAAGTGTCTTTGAGCACCTAATTATATATTTTTCACAATATTTTATGCAAATTCTTTGTGATTCATTATTTCGATAACAGAAAATCGCCGAACACGCAAAATACTCCCAACTTTGATGTCTCTCACCAATAAACTAAACTGTGAACATATGTTCGAGACGTGTGCACTAACATAAAAAAATAGAAAATTGCTAATTGAGTCTACGTGGCCCGCGAAATTTGAACATTTCCATTATTTTTTCAACAGCCCACACACAAATCATCATGAAGAATGTTTACATCTTTCACAAATTTATCTGTATGCAGTTTTCTGCAACAAAAAAATTCAAACCAGTTTAGAGCAACATGCTGTTTTCAATACAGTGACATTGATGCAATCGAAGGTCCCTAAATATATTAACAAAATGGTTCAGATGCTGTGAATGCATCAAAAAATTACATATAATATCTACAGGTAAACAATGCGGTTTCAATGCCTTTTAATTTGGCAAGACCATGCCAGATTTCATACCTAGAGGCTCAACTCGAAGACTATCAGCTTCCAAGTTCTTCAGCTGATCTAGCACGTCATCGGCATCCAATCTGAAGTCGCAAAGCGCATGCAAGATATCGACTTTCGTCCTCAACGGCAATATCTGAAAATCGATGTCGGTATTGAACGGGTTATACTGATCGTGCTCCTGACATTTCTGGCGGAAAAGTCGCCTCAGGAACATCTGATAGTTGAACGTGGAGATTTCATTGTTGGGCAGGCAACCGCTTAGGAGTCTTACAATAAGCTCTTGCAGCCAAGAGGATTCCTCTGTCCCGTCGGTCAGGAGGGCCTCTTCCAAGTCCTAGAATACAACTCGGATGAAGTACAGCAGAGCAAACAACATAAAGTATCTAGTGAAAACATTTTTCCATCACCTCTAGACGCCCGTTTCGCTGAGGAAGTTATCATCATCAGATGACTTAGTGCTTTCAATAGATTTATTTCACGCCAAGTAGGATAATATTATTGATATTCTTTTTGGACTGAAGCCTTTTGATATTGTACTTGGATCTTTTTTTAATTATTTAACGGGACACAGCCATTACAGAACATAAATAATTGCAGATTGTGACAATTAGAAAATGAGAATAAATATAGCATTAATTTTGAAATAACAACAAATCAGATATCTGATTATACATTTCACAAGTTACAAGATAAAATGTGCACATTAGCAGTTAGATGAATAGCTTGAACATGCATTATAAAATTATATATTGCGCATTATATATTGCGCATTGGGGAACACCCAAAAATAAAACCAGAATGTTTACGAGACAACATGCAGGGTGAGACTAGTTTTGAACTCAGGCAATGAAGAGATAAAGAAATCTAATTTTTCATTAGCATTTGTGAGTCTTTGAATACGGGATAGACAGCTATTGATACCGTAGTTAGAGCAATGGGGCGGAATTTCCAACATATTCGTGTATTACATCAGTTTTTATTGAATTATAATAAGGTAGTTTCATCAGCATGAAGTTTGACCGATCCAATCGGTTTCAATTTAGATATCGAGTTTATATAAGTTATAAAAGGGTTGAGCCTAATATAGATCCTTGGAGAACACCACCAATAATACAGTGTGTATAGCCTTGACTATCCTCAGTTTTCAAAAATTGTTGTTGTCTTTACTAAATGATTATCAAACAATTCCAAAACATTTCTCTTGATACCAAAGTTGAATAATTTTTTTACTAATATTTTATCGCTGATTCTATCAAATGCTTTGCACAAGTCTCAAAATACTGGAGAGCATTTTTGGTTATCATAATTTTTTTGTTGTATATCTTTAACGATTTCCAAAGCAGCTTTTCTTTATCTATTTCCTATATTGACCACTGCTACAACATTCAAAAACTTTCTACATATTGAAATGAGATCAACAAAACATTGTTACGCTAAATTCTGTAAACGTTTGAAAAATGAACTTTATATTATAAATAGCCCAGAGGCAGCAAAACATTCTTTGACTGTGAAAAAGCTGTTTTCAAGTGAAAATGTTTGTATCGTTGTTTCAAAACCTCTGTAATCCAAAGATTTGGTTGTAGGGATTGTCTGCTATTGAAAGAATAGATAAAAAATTTGTACTTATCAAATTTTGTGTTGAATTTAGGAAATTCCTAATGGTTCCAGAGATATTCGAAAAGAACGCCAATTTGCCAATTTTTTTCTGAAGTTATTGAAGAAGATATTAAAAAATAAAGAACACTTTCTCATTGCCATTTTTCAAGCTGCACAAGATGGGGTTTATAGATTTTAAAGTTGAAGTTTCGTCTCAGAATAACCATTATCAATTTTTATAATTTTATATACACCAGAAAAAAAATACCGGATATATGTTAGCCTCTTCCCTAAATTTCAAAAGTCATTTAAATGAGCTCTCAAATTGCATAATTTTTACCATTCAACTGACTTTTTGTTCTTCAGTTTCTGATATTCCCATGTATAGTGGAGACTATATTAAAAGTACAATCATAGCTATTAAATCTTTTTCCATTTTTATAATACTTGAGACTCTGGAAAACTGAAAACTCTGGAACACTTTTGTGGCTGCTGTTGAAGTTATGTTTTTATAAGTTGAAAAGTCTGATTTTGAATGGAGATGTATAGCAAGATCTTTCGTTTTGTAACAATGACTGGAAGATTCTTGTTTAATGGAACGATCATTGTAACTTCCAAGTTTAATTACTAGGTATTTTAATTTGATTTATTGATCTAGGTTCAAATAAGGGTCATGTTTTTGAAGATTTCCATTCACTGGGAAAAACAGATGTTTTCATGTGTAATAAAATTATAATGTTAAGAAGACTACTCGATTATTTAATATTCAATAGCCAGCGGTCGAGGAGCTTGAGCTCATGAAATGAAGTTTTATATCAAAACCTTCATTTCAAGCGCCCTTTCAGTGAAGCAATGAAAAACACAAATAAAGGGGTTCCTACAAAAACCTGACTTGTCTTACTTTCAACCAAAAACTAATGAAAGCAACAAATGTTTTGTGGGCATTCAACATTTAGAGCATGCTGATGTGATTATATCTCTAACATAATTATTATTCTTACCTCTATATCAAAATCCAAAAGGTTAAATGAAGAACGAAAAAGTGAACAAAAGTGAGCGATGCTCGGAACCTCCCACCATGACTGAATATCTTAAATCATAAAAAAACACAATGAGAACTCCGGTTTGATTAGCACTTCAGAAGAAAAAATAACGTTTATATTTGTATTCTATAAACACACCTAGGATGCTGATGAAAGTTGGAAACATAACCTAATAGTAGATCAATACATACGACGCAGTAAAAATACAGCTTCTATCACTATTTTTTTCGGTAAAGTGTTCAATTTTCCATAGTAAACTGGAAATTTTGACTGAAATACACATTTAGATGAATTGAAATTCTTTCTGTTGTCATAAATGCCATTTATAAAACAAGCTTGTCAAGCTTATCGCTCATCCCCACCCTCTTCCTACCAACTGATGAATTGAACGCCACTGCCTCTATGAAAAAATACAGACCATAAAACGTTTAAAAAAGGCCGCCAAATTTCAAGGTTAAGATAATTAACAGTCCCTTATTTTTATCAATTTCAATTAAAGAGTAGGAGAGAATCTCAACTTGATTTGAATTTAAAGGTAAAATTGAAGCCAATGGCGTAGAATAAACCCAAAACACTGTTCACAAACACTGCAATGATCTTCTCGACGCGCATTCATCCAACCGAGTTCATCAAATGAAGTTCGCATCTCCTGAAGAGGCCAAATTGATTGGCGGAAGGCACGTCGAGAAGAGTGTTGCAGTTCTGGTGTTTGGGAACAGAGCTTGGATTGATTTGAATCAGACGAATTTTACTGCTGCTTCTAAAAACATTGAGCAAAAAGAGCCAAATTACCATATCTGTCAGAAAAACGAACAGATAATTTGATATGGACAAGACAAGTGTGAAAAACGCAGCATTGATCATCTATTTGCTAAATCTTTAATATTCCGTACCGTAAAATTAATTTTGGCAGGTCTCATAAGGTTTATGTGTAGGCAAAACACATTTCAATTAAGTTGATAGCCGTAAATGTTACTACGAGGTAAGATATTACTATAAAAAAAACCTTTTTATGTTTTTATAACACTTATATTTGTACCTAACGTTCTTGTAAATATTGTCCTTGTAGGATGAAACTGCAGTAACTTTAGTTACAAATACAAGGCAAATAAAAAATGAATTGTCAAAAATGAAAGTCTGAATAGGGACACCATAATCATCTTGAATATAATACTTGCTTCTCAATTATGTTCAGAATAAGGTTTTTACTTGAATTTCACATACTGTTTTCACAAGCGTACTCTCCACGGAAAAAATGTACTTCATTTCATGGGTTATTATTAATTGTTAAAATTCCTTTGTATATTTATTCTTACCTCAGTTCCGTTAAAAACTCAGCCGCAAACTTTTCGCTAAGGTTTCTTATTCGATGTATCCACCTACTATTTTGAACTCACTCTCAGATCACAAAACACTAATTTCAACTCAACACAATTTTTTCAACTATTACGCATGTGTATCTATCAAGATCAAGAATGCAAATTAAAGTGACTCAACACGTTCTACCTCCTTGTGAAAACTATTTCACCTTTTCCAAAGTACCCTTTAGATCAGGTAATAACAACAAAGGTATATTTGGGGGAGGGGATTACTGCCTACTTATCGTACAGTAGATCCAGGCGGTATATTTTGTTGAATATTTCTGCTCGTAAATTCCATTAGGACAACTTCTGTGTGAAAACAAAAAATTCTAGATGTTTTGTGTATTCACCCTTTCAGTGAATCTGTGCCTCTTAGGTACCGTTGAATTCAGAAATTGTCATTGTTTTGAGGTTGTGTATTTAATCTGAAGTTTTCTAGGTTAAGTCTAAACAACAACATTCATATCATTGTATACAGATATACAAAGTTTATATCTATCTTAGCCTGCTCAGTCGTAGAGTTTGAGCAGTACTGGATTAGTTGGAGTACTCTTTGATACACGTGAATAACCTTTTTCTGTGAACTGCAAACACAGAACAAAAACTCTGCGTTTTAGCTCTATGAATAGAATTAATGTCAATGTCAGAAAAATGTGAAATCTGACAGGAAAACAAATAGATTTGTTGATATTTTGAAAGAATATTGATTACGGCAAACTGAATTCGTCTAAGTTTTTTTAGTCTTATGATTTTTTAAATTCTCATTAACGTATGGTGAAATTATACTGTCAGCATGTCTTTTGGTAGAGGAAACAGCGATTTCCCTTTGGAAGCTTTGAAAGTACATGGCCCCAACTATTTAAAACACGCTTTAACAAGTTGTACGGACCCTTTGAAGGCTATAGAAGAGTTTCAGGTACTGGTGTGCTCTGTCTTGAAGTTTCATCTTTACATTAGTGTTGTAATTATGGAAACTCGCTATTTTTGGATGTAATGTGTTGTAGGTTACCAATGGCATTTTGCTTCCCTCTCTGCGTCCAATGTTACCGCTTTTGGACCTTCACGGTGTCCGTCGACTAGATTTTCACATGTCCGTTGTGGAGGTAAAGTTCCAGTAAAATGGCGATTGGCAAAATATATGTTATAAAGAAAGGTTTTAGATTTCTACTTCTCCATCTTGATAGTGAACTCTTTTGGAAAATATAGTTCTGCTAACTTAACATGTGTGTAAATTTTACACTGTTACGTCTTTACTGTTTTTATCTAAAAAAATAATGACTTTCTAAGAAATTGCTCAATGTTTTTTGTATTACATCATCTATCAAGATAACATACATCTGCTTGACAAGCGACAACAAATATATTTCAGGAGCTGCGAGAAAAACTCATAAACCACATCAATGAAATCGGCAAGCAAGAAGGCAAAGAACGGGACCACAAACTCAAAGAGCTTCTAGTGAAAAGCTTCCCCGTGGTCAAAGTAAAAGCCATGAGGCCTATCGTGATGGCTATTTTGAAGAACACTCCCCAAATTGACGATCACTATTTGAAGGTGTTAGTGAGAGATAGAGAGCTCTATAACGACACTGACACTGAGGTGAAGAGGCAGATTTGGAAGGACAACCAGTCACTGTTCGGTGACGAGGTATCTCCGTTGTTGAGTCAGTACATTAACGAGAAGGAGAATGTACTGTTTGACCATACGAACCTGAGTACGCAGTTTTTTGGGCCGTCGCCGAAGGTTAGTAGCAAGCGGTGTCATTCCAAAGTGTGTCATTGGAACTTTTTTCAAAACAAACGATAAAATTACGGCATTATATCAGGAAATTTACAATTTATTCGGAACTGAAATGTTCATTTCATCCATAAAATTCATACAGATGATAAATAATAATATATTTTTATATTCAAATAATTACTCTACCTATTTTCCAATGTTCTGTAAATCGGTGAATCTTGTTGGGCAATAAACACTTTTTATTATTATTACTATTATAGTTGACAAGAGTATTTTAGCAAATCTTCCCAATTCTGTGTGTATTTTATTATATTTCCAATAATAAGTCGTCATAAGTTTTGTATTTGTTCTTTTTGTAACCTGATTTATCTTGGACTTTGTCAATAAGATACAAATAATGAGAACAAAAAGTAAATTACAATTTGATTTGAAACGTTCGATACTGTATGACTTTAAGATTGTATCTTGTAGGTTCGCAGACAGGGTGGGGTAGTCCAGAAATTAGCGCACATGATTGGTAGCAGCGTCAAACTCTATGACATGGTACTCCAGTTTCTCAGAACTCTCTTTCTACGTACTCGGATCGTGCATTACTGTACGCTCAGAGCAGAACTGCTAATGGCACTCCATGATCTGGAAGTTCAAGATATTATTTCCGTCGATCCTTGCCACAAGTTCACTTGGTGTCTAGATGCGTGTATACGAGAGAAGAGTGTCGATATCAAGAGGTCCAGAGAACTTCAAGGGTTTGTGCCAATATCATTATCATACCTTAATGATTGTAATAAGGACAGGATTAGCTTGAGCTTGATATCATGTAACTTTTTGTTGAGCTGTGCTGATGTAGATATATTTTATGAAGACTTGAAAAGTCAGTGTGAGTCAGTTTTTGACTCAATTGCACCAGAGAGATCATGCACTTTGAAGTCAAGTAGTGAACCATGGTATGACAACGAGGTTAAAATACATTGTGACAAAAGAGATTGGGCTTACAAGATGTCAAAAATGATAGAACAATTGGTCGCCACATATTACTAAATAAACTGCAAAGTATTGGTATCAGGGAAACTGTTTTGT
>WOGO01008728.1:0-10511 GCA_015342085.1 Leptinotarsa defecta
TGATTTGATTTGATTGCAATAATTGATAGTTCCGTACAGCGCCATCTGTTCGCAAATAGATCAAGCAATGATTGATAGTTACGTACAGCGCCATCTGCCCGCGAATAGATCAAGCAATAATGCCGATAATTTTGTCAATACAGATCCCGATCTTGAGAGTTACACACAAACATGCATACAAACAATCATACATACATACATACATACAGTTGAAGCTAATATAAAGCGTGTAAAAATCACTTATTTTCAAATATTTCAACTTGGAAATATGATGACAATACTGGGAACTGTTGTTGATTATTCAATCAATTGAAGTTCAAGAATGGAAAAATATTGTTACTTTTGATTTTATTAACAGTTAACGTAACGTTAACATTAATAATAAGTTACTATCAAGCTGACTTGGTCAAATGAATTATTATTTACGTACCTTCCGTTACATGATATTCAACATGATTTATTTCGAAGATTATGTGAAAGGTTACTTCCCGATAGCTATCTGTTACAGTTTTTGAAATATGAACTAGTTTCAATTTTTGAGTTAAGGAATAGTATGATACTTGCATATTCGCATAAATTCCTTGAGGTTCATCAGCGGTAGATTCGGATACATTTCCTTGAACTTTCTACATGTTCTGCTGATAATTTTATGATATTCTCTAAAAATAATGAACAAATTCATAAGAACTTTATTCAAATGGTTTTGTTCCATCGTTTTGGAGGTATTTGAAATTTCTGACGAAAATATCAATATTATTTGCTTAATGTCACAACGTTACTGTCAAATAGTAATCATGGCCTGCTTACAGAATACGGAATTAAAATACCATTCTGAAGTGACATTTCCTTAAATAAATGATCATGACTCCGAAACTTGACTAGTTAGGTATAATTATGATATTCATAGAAAGAAAGCAGATTTCAACAACTTTCTGAATTTGTTATGAGGTGTTTTTTTTTAATTAATCAATTTTCAGTCACTTTTTCGACCAAACGGAAAAACTATATTTCATACCAACCTGTATTGAATCAACGGAGAATACGTTGAAGTGTGGGAAGGATATCAGCATTTTTCCGAAGAAAAAAATATAACATCAATTCATATTTCTAAATTTTCATAGACAGGAAATATCATGAAAATTTGTCGAATAATTGCTGTACATTCCAAATATACAGGGTGTGCCATTACATATAAACTTTCATGGTCGGGATGACCATCGACAGACCTGTTTCGGTTCTAAAGTGGGGAGAGAGAACATACCCGGTTCTATCACTTGAGTATCATTGAAAGATACAACTGGAACCCCTGGTATAGAATAAATCAACAAACAACCATTGTTTACCAACTCTTCTCGACATTGTTATTATTTTTGTTGGCGTGTTGGTTATTATTGTTTTCGATTTCACGAATCTAGGCAGATCTGTGTATTATTTTCAGAAACACGAAAACAATTTTGTTCTCAGAACTCTGTCTAGTAGATGTATCCCATTATAACATTCACTGATATCTTCCAGTCAAAAACATATGAATTGAATGAATCAGTAGTCAGTCTTGACAGTTGAAAAATGATTTCGCAATTATAACCTGTGAACATTAGCTCTGTATGAAAATATTGAATTGTATAAATTCCTATCTCCTGTAAAATAATTCCAATTGAATATTGAAAAAAAGCAAATGAAAGTACCTACTCCGTTGAAAGAACTATGAATATTATTATTCGTGAACAAATATTGTGTAATATTGGTGATAGTAATCATTACAGTATATCAGAACAATCTAGGACTCATTACGACCACTTCAAATTGCATCGAAAGCATAAAGCACGACGGAGCTAACAAGAATTACGTTTATTATTCTCTCTTTTGTTTCTGATTAATTGACTTTGGCAAATATTCATATAACTCCTCAGTGTACCGTGTTACAGCATGTTCAGGTCAGGACTGAAATCAGCAAAAATATGTTAAATGCATCAACTATTCAAAAAAAAGACTTCAATACTATCTGAATACTGCTTGAATACTGTTTGAATCCTGCTTTCATAATAATTTGAAATCAAATTTCTACATGATGGATCGATTAGAACTATTTACCTTTTCAAAAACAACTCATGAAACTGAAGAGAAATGGAATAAATTTTCACCTGTGTCACCATTTTATCTATTTTCAGTATCTATCCTAATAACCAATTTCCATGTTGCAAACTGAATTCAATGAAGAAGAACTATTCAAATATTTTTCAACAACTGAGCAATAATTTCGAATTTTTAAATCTATTGATATCTGAACATTCCAAAACGTTGAGTTTTGAACCTTTCTCTTCCAAATGCAATAAGTCATAATCGTGATTGAACTCGTGCCTCCCTGTTCGCAAATATTGAATTGGTCATTCCTTTTCAAAAACTACTTTTATGCTCGTTTATTCTTTTGAAAAAGTTTTTTTCAGTTTGTCCGATTGAAAATTTTGGACAAAAACCACAAGTCAACTTGTATAGGTACTTCTGATCTATCAGACACTGTCAATTCTATCAATTCTTAGTTTTTAATTTTTTTTAACACCATCTATATTATTACTAGGATCTCCATAGTAAGTGGAAGTTACAAAATGTTTGGCATCATTCATTGAAACTGGAAATGGAATATTCAATAATCTGTAAACCATATTATTAAATGCTATTACTTTGAAGTTGATATGAATGTATACATTTAAAATACATTTGAATCAAAAAATATTGACAATCGTAAAATCAACGTAATAGTACCTATATCATATCATAAAACTATTTTAGCATCCACTCGAAAATTGAGTAGACATACATCCCAAAAGTTCATTGAACTTTATTTTTTTATAAAAAATGAATTTGATTATGAACACACCGAATTATTCAACTTAGATTTACTTTTCAAGATTTGAATTATTCAATTATCACTAACATATCTTGCTTTCAGCTATTTGCTGTCTGACGCTTCACAAACAGGATTCGTATAGTTCGTTCCAAGATAATATTTATTACAAATTACATCATCTCTGGGAAATGTTTGTCGGTCAAGCTCTTCTCTGTAATTAGAGGCTCTATACCTTACTAAAATTTTGCCAACATATAGTGGCAATCATCTTCAACAAATACTGAAAAATTACTGTGATTTTTTTTTCTTCTTGAAACATTATATAATATATCAACATTCAGCCGTGATAGCTCGGGCTAACAATTTTCTGTATGTGAATTGAAAAATATCTGTTTGTCGTTTCGAATATGATGAACAATATCCCAATGATCTACTGATGCTGTCCCAATTTCCCACGATACATAAACACTATCCAATTTAAAATCAACAATATGAAAAATATGCATAAACAAAGAACATAATTATATCGATGCACAAATGTCTACGGCTTAACTATTAGAAAACCAACGCTGCAAGAGTGAGATCAGAGATCTTTATCACTATATATAATGAAAAGTCTTCTGCATGATATGTCTGTCTGAAAGCATTCAATTTAAAAATCACCTAACAAATTTTCATACGGTTTCCACCAATAGATCTATCATGGAAAATCAGAACCGGGAGTAAGTAAGTACCAAGAAAAGACGTATTTGGGAAATTAATATTCTCATTAGTTTTCGTGAATAATTATAGGGGTGAAAAAATTATAGTTCATTGACTGGAGTGAATATATATTTAGGAGAGACTAATTTTCGGGAAAGATAGTTTTTGACGAAACATCGATGTCTCCCAATGAAGATGACAATGTTTCATGTAAGTGAAATTTTCACCTTTCATTTAGTATATTGTGTAGAAATTCTGGTAATGACATATGATTCAATATCATAACTAATGTTTGGAATACAAACTCAGTAAAGAAAGTGTTTTCTGTATACTTAAGTGTTCTCATTGAAATATTTGTTTCGAAAGGATTTTTTCACGTGATTCAATGTTTGTATGAAAGTAACTGTTTCAGGTGGGCTTTTTCTTCCAGTTTGTTGATTTTTTGCATAATCTACACATCTGAGTATAGATGTATCAAGATGGTGTAGTAGAAAGCCAAAAACCCATTGAATAGTGGTGTTTAACATCCGACCTCACAATCCACCCAACTCCTAACGAACAATACGATTCCCGCAATTATTTTGAAATAATTAAAGGATCAAAAATGGATAAATTTTGAGAACAGCACTGAGACTACTAGATTGGTATCATCAATTCTTAAAACGATTCAAAAAATCCCCAAGATACTTTGGGCGAACTCTAAACGAGTACATGATAAACAATTGGATTTTTAATATAGGATAATTGAAGGTTTCACACAATCAGAACATATTCTCGTATCAAGCAATCATAAATGGATCATGTAATAATGGAATAAGAAAGAAACAATCTACCTACATTTCTTTGCCAAGTGAAATAATGAAACACTCGTTATATAGGAGTATTTGAGATGGCATAATGAATCTTGACCTATGTCATATATTTGTGAGCAAAACTCGTAAGGTTCATCAGGGCGATGAAATCTCATCCTTACGAAGACGCCATCTTTGAGGTCGACTTAGACCTCATTCCTCGAACATCAAAAATAAACGAGGCTCCCCAAGGCGGACAGTTGTAAAACTAAGGTTTGACATCGATCACTGACGCAATTCGCCCTCTGTTTACCACTGCACCTTTCAACAACAAACAGCGCTGTTCAACCCTCAATGCTGATTTTGTAATGCATAAATTTAATTGGTTTCATTTTTGCGCAAGTTGGGTGGAACACAATAAGCAATTTTGATCATTTTCAACCCACGGTCCCTTCTCAGTTAAAATCAAGATATTACCAGCATGGTTTCAATATGTATTGTCAAAATTATTTTAGTTTAATCCACATATTGAATCACTTGCATGATTCAAAATTTGAATTGAAAACACACATCATAAAATTTCAATATAAGGCGTAAATTGCATGAATCTATCATTAGCATTTTTATTGTTGTTTAATTTGATTGCCAAAACGTGATCATTTCGTTTGATATCGATTTATTTCCAAGGTTGACATTGAAATTCTGCAATCCCATTTTGGAACATTCAATTAGGTCCTGTGACTTCTCCATAGAATTCCCACAGTTTGGATGGAACATATTTTATGACAGACGATGCATTGGAATATCGCTAAATGTTTTTTTTTCATCATGTGTAGAACAAATTCAACACAGTGGTTAACAGGAGTTCAAGTTTATTGAAAGATAAGAGCAACAACACAATCAACTCTCGTATGACTGAATAAAATTTACAGAAATTAAGTTGGACAGGTATATCTACTGTTACTCCATTGTAGAAATATTGTGGACATTATTTTCTTTCTCTTCAGTTAGTATGAAATTATAGTGAATTATCGTGCTTGCCATCAAAACCGATAAAATTTGAGGATCATTTTTATCGACTAAATTTCAAAACTCAATGTAATTATACTTATATTTGGGTCTATCCAGATTTTCCGTCTTTTGAGTGATCTCATGAATTCATCATGTTTGACTCATAAGTGTCAGTATCAGTCGAACAGTATTATAATGTCATTGATGTCATTCTTTAAATTGACATGAGTTCTCAAATAACAAAACCGTTGAAATGAACGAACGCTAAATGCTGAGCGAAGTAGCACCCAAAACCATTGAGCGATTTTTGAAATTAGCACGCAAAAACGCACAGACAAAGCGAAAAACAGACTGGACTTGGTGATCACTCCAATTTTCAACCTTTTTCATTCTGCTGAAACTATTAATTTGTTAACTCTGGATGAGAGACCGTGTGGTTCGAGCATTTACTCGAATGACTCACTTAATATTCAGCAAGTAATTGTTTATTTAGGCAACTCTTTCTTGCACAAATGTTTTGATTGTGGAAAGTACTGAATAATTTTCTATATCTGATGAATTTTTGTGATTTTTGTCGGTTAGCTATCATTATAAAATCAACACGTGCAACTTAATTTTTTTTATATGCAGTATAAACAGTTTCACTACTAAACATGTGGAGGCTTGTGTATAAATTAAGTTCTGCTTATATTTGAGTAGTCACAGAGTTAGTCATTATATTACAGATTTGTTGAATCAATCCTGATGATTTGATGAGCTGAATCCGTATCACTAATAGAGTTTAGAAAATGTTCGAATGTTTCCAAATATCTTATTTTGTTGAAGTGAGTGGAAGTGGAGAATATGCTAATGGTCTGAAGTTTCGAATTGAAACAGCTTCAAGTCCATAATCAATTAGCATTTATCTATGATTTTTGTTCTCAGCTTTGGCTGATATTATGGACTCTTTCAAATAATTCAAATATTTCTCTTCATCTGGACCGTGAATTCACTAAATGTTGTTTCTCAGGAGTGGTCAAAATACATACTTTTTTTAATTTTTTCAGAAATGAAATTGCTCAGATAAAACTAAAAATTCTTTGGAGCTTTGCTCAATCAATTCGAGGCTTGATGTCCTTTATTACTTCAATTTTCCTTTCTGTTTTATTAATTGTATTTGGACGGATGTTGTAACCCAAAGATTCAGGCACTACAGGAAAATCCACCGCTCCAAGGGCGGTGCCCGTGTGAAAGTGGTGATTCACATAGGATTTGAATCGCTGCAGATTGAATCCGTTTGGAAAAACATTTTCAGGAAGTTAATTTCGCATAAACGCCGTTCTACAAATGAAAAAGTTCTTGAACAGTGGAGTTTGAGGTGTTCTGAGTTGAACTCCGTATCGTATTTCTGAAACGTACCGCTCTTGATGGAATCAAATGTACCAAATCACTTGAACACTCCTCGTGAAAGTATCTATAGAAGAGAGAAAAATCTCCAACCCTTCTTCGATGTTCCAGACTATCGAAGTTGCAGGTGATCTTCGCGTCTCCAATCAGGCGCATGATTCTTTTCTGGATGGAATCCAGCAGCTTCAGGGTATGCTTCGGAGTGGAGCTCCATACATGAGAACAATACTCCAAAGACGGTCTGATCTGAGTTCCAAAAAACATCAATAGTTCTGTATCTGTAGAGTACGGTGGGTGAGTGTACGCTCACAGTACTTAGGCCACATATGACCCATTGTACATCCTCCCGAGGAGTTGTCCATCAAAAGTTGCTAAGGTGTGTACAGTTTTCTAGTTTGTAACATTACTTCAAGCTTTCGAGAAGCGGCTTCTGCAATTCCAGTGATACAATTGAGCCGAAACTTATCGATTCAAAAAGTGGAAGTGTCTGACCTGACATTATTATATCCCGCTCGGAGACATTTGTTTTTTTGGAGGAAACCGATGCCTGGATTTATGTGGCATTGAATTGAACCTGGTAACATTCACCCCAATTCAAAATAACTCATAAATTCCCACTAAAATATGCAATCTCTTGCTGCCGGTGAAAATGTGCATCCGCCGCCGATGTCCTGGAATCCAAATGAAATGACGAAACAAGTGTGCTGTCGTCAGCAAAGTAATATATTGGATTCTTGTTTTTTTTTCAAAAGTCGTTGATATACAATAGAAATAGGGTTGGATATAATATAAATCCCTGGGAAACACCAGCGTTGATGGTGAAAATATTCAAGAGATATCCGTCGACAGCCACTTGTAAAAAACGTTCTTCCAGAAAGAGTCATACACAAAAATGATCCCACAAGCCAAGATTCAAAGTTTGTCCAGCAAACCCTCATGCCACACATGGTCAAAGTCATTAGATATGTCAAGTGCTACAGCTTTTGACTCTCCATGTTTCTCGATTGCATTATTCCAAGTATGGGTGACATACAATAGAAGGTCGCCTGTTGATCTTTGTTTTCGAAAGTCATGATAGTTCAAGATGTTGTCTTCCATATATTCGAGAAAATGGTGATTTATGGCTTTCTCCGTGATTTTTGATATCACAAAGCGACTGGTCAATAGTTATTTGGAAGAATTTTGTTGCCCTTTTTGGAAGTATGCTAAACGCGTACAATCTCCCAACACGAAGAAAAAACCCTTTTCTTGTAAGATAGGTTGGAAAGTCTGCAAAATTCTGGTGCGAGTTCATTTGCACATTTTTTAAGTACGATGACGGGTACTTCATCAGGACCAGACACCTTGTTGATATTGACATATTTCAGAATTTTCCTGGCTAGATGTTGTCCAGAAGTTATTTTCGGCATTGTGAATTCTAGTGTGGGAATAGTGGGTGGGACATTTCCCAGAAAATCAACTGTGGAGTGGGACGCAAATTGTTCAGCTAGTCAGTTGTTTGCCGCATATACAATTTTCGGAATCAAAGGTTCAGTGAAATTGATGTTTCCTTCTCTTCTATTGTAATCTCGAAATTGAATTATGCGCTGACTCACTGAAGAATCGATTTCCACTAGCTGACTCTAGACATATTTCTCAATATTTTGTAACCATTTCTTATCCGTTGCAAAGTTTCTATAAATGTTAAATACTGATATGAGGATAACAATATCCATATATGTGACATTGCACAATTCTGAAAGAAAAGAATAGCTATTTTGTACAAGGATATATTAATTAGTCTATGTTAATAAATAATCTGATATTAATTGAATACTGATTCATACTCTCGACGTTGGCAATGCAAATTAGATAAAGAAGATAAAACGTTGATCAGAATGAATTTCAAGAAAGTACCAGTATAGCAACATCACTACATACTCATTCTAAAAAAAAAATTCCATGCTTCGTCTGTGTGTCTAAACGCAATTGACTCGAAAAATATCGAACCGATTTCCATATGGTTTTCATCAATGATCAAAGTATTGATTCGAAGAGAAAGGTTTATGTGCATAATTTTATTTTTTTTCATGTGTAGATGTATTGGAATATGGTGATGTTATTCGTTTCATCAGATTGGTTACGTTAGTTACCTCAAACAATTCACGCACATTATAGTTGCCTGTTGGGAATTTATTCCAGCCTCCATGACTTAGTCCAAAAGTGGTCATATTTTCGATTCTTCATCGAGAAAAGTGAAAAAGTATATGATGAAAGATGAAAAAGTTACACTGAAGTATGCGGATTTTTGAATGGATTATTTTCTCGTCCGAATGGATTTGTTATGAAGGAAAACGTTCAGAAAATGAAAGTTAACTTAGACAGAACTATGTACCCTAAAACAATTGCTCAAAATATATAGTTTTCTGTATGTAACCCAGTTCTAACCTTCATATGCTGAGCTCTCAATCATATGTAGACATCTCAATCTCATAGTGGAAATTTTCTTCCACAGACTAAACTTGTCACATATGAACCCGTATGACTTTTTGAAAACAATATATAACGTAATTTAAACTCAAGTTGAACTCAACCTAATCTAACCTATCATTCCTACAATAATCACTGAAAATCGGTCGCTAAGCTAAATCCAACATGAACCTAACAAAAATACTAGTCGTACCACAATAATTACCCAAAATCGGGCATTGAGCTGAATCCAACTTCACCTCAACCTAACCTAATTTGATCTCCCTTCACTAGAAATACAATTATCCATCCCATTTTCACAGTTGGAATATTTCCTCATATATTCAATATGTAACCGTTTTCGTCATCGGATATAATCATAATAGAATATTTTTTATTTCTGGACACGAGATTAAAAAATGGTGAATATCTGTCGTGGAAAAACTTTATATCGGCATTGAGTACTGAAGGCAAAAAATGTTTGGGAAAAACCTCTTGAACTTCACTTCATCTGAAGCCCAATCATACATATCATTTTCACAGCTAAAATTATCTTTCGAAAACTCATCATGTTCCCCAAGAACTCTTGCATTTTTTAAGGATACTGTCCCATTTTTTTATGAGGAATTCAAAAATATTAACATTGAAATCGGCTGCGCTGAACTTTTTTGTCCAAATCAAGTTGTGAGGTTGAAAATCTAATGTAATCTAACCAAACCAATGCACAATGAGTGAGCTAAAATCTAATGTAATCTAATCATCCCGACAACAATTACTCAAAATTGGTAGCTAAACTATCATTTGTTTCATATTATGCCATAGAAAAAATGTAATATTCAGGTTTCCTAACGTTCATCATCAATAATGTTCATAATAGATATTTCGTATGAGTCACACCATACAATCTTTATTGACATATCATAAACTATTAAAATTTAAACTATCGGGCGGCAAACATATTCAACTGGCCTCACAAACCGATGCGACATATGTGATTGGGACAGGTTGCAATTGCGTTGGTTTTATTTTACATAATGAACCTTTGTGAAGGTTGAGGTGGAATTTTTGTTTCGTGTTGTTTTCAGTTAGATTGGCATTACCCTATTTTGGCATTGAAATTGATAGTTTATATACATTCAGTAAATTTTATCAAATTACATTATTATTTGTTACAAGTAACGACAGGAATAATGACAGAAATAACAAAAGAAAAATATAAGCTTACTAGCTTTTGCCCGCGGCTTCGCTCGCGTTGAGAAGTATTATTATTAATTAGGTAAAGTTTTTGCGGCTTCACTTTTGTTTAGCGTGTGTAAAAAATTAGGGCC
>WOGO01008729.1:1396-11907 GCA_015342085.1 Leptinotarsa defecta
CAAAGAGTGGTGCGATGCTAATTTACTCTCCTTCAATATTAAAAAAACTAACTGCGTATCATTCCTCTGTGCTTTGCAGGATATCCCTCTGGGTGATGGGTTATATATATATATATATATATAATAATAATTTGGATAATCCAAATAAGACTGATTTTGAGCTACATAAATCATTTATTTCACATACTTGATGTTACATAGAACGGGTGATTTATTGAGATTTAAATTCAAGATTTGTATGGGTTAACGTAATCACATATCTACAGGTGAGAGATTGAAGTTTATAATAATAAGAAGGCACCGCTGAAAGAAGACGGGGAATTCAATACAATCGCATAATACAGCCTGTAGTCTTCTAATTTGTACATGTTGAATTCTAGACCATTGAAAATTGATTGTTTTTTCAACTATACAACTTATTGATGTAATGAAATGAAATTTTCTATATACAGGGTGTATCTTAAATGATGTCATTAAAGGAATCACACGATAAAAGGTGAGGCCTCGTTAATCCTTAGCTCGCACAAGTTTTGACTTATGAGGGTTGTCGTTCGTAGGGGTAAGACAGCTGGTTAACGGAAAAACAGAACAGATTTCAGGTGGTGATTACTTGTCATATTTTATAAAAAAAAAGTTTATATGAACGTTTGTCATAACTCGCTTCGACTTCGAGTAACAGTGTGTTGAAAGTTTGACTAAAAATATTGTTTTTTCATTAATAACTGACAATTATTTTCAGTAGAAAACTAGGAAAAGGTAATAGTTTCCGTTGTTTTGTTGTTTCATTAAAATCGGCGAAAATACTTTTGAGATATTCATGAAAGAACAATACTTTTAGTGAAACTGACACCCCATTACTCTGAAACGAAGTAAGTTATAACACACGTTCATATGATTTTTTTTTTCATGAAATATGACAAATCGCCGCTCCAAACTAATTACATCATTTTGGATACACCCTGTATAAATTATATTTACTTTTATCAAAAAAAAATGAATGAACTGCAATATTTTTCTTTGTATCTACAAAAATAAATGCACAAAACTGTATTTGATATTGAATTCATATTTGAAAACAACGAAATAAAGTGGTGTTTTAAAAAAAATAGATTTAGAAATGTTTACTTCTTGACTCACAAAATTTTTGCAGATGTTATATCGTGTCCATGGGTTTCTGAAGACCTGATTCATGACATGAATAACTCTTATCAGTTTTCAATGGTCCTAGAAAGTGATTCTAATGAAATCAAAACACAATTTCCACTTCCAATCATATATATCCACCAACTGACGCAAATGAAACCATATTTGACTTAATATTCGCGCATACTTAAACTTATTAGCATGAACATATATTTACAAATGGAAACTGACTTATTGCTACATACGAGAGACAAAAATATACAGGATGTACCGAGGAAAAATTCACACATAATATCAAACTTAGGTATGAACATTTCTACACAAGGTTTAATAAAAAATTGAAAGTAATACTGCAGTGGGTAGGAGAAAAAATTTGAGGTATTTTTCAAGAACTGAACACTTTTTTCGTTATAGAAACCAAATATTTCATGTAGTAGTAGTGGTAGTACTTTGTGAATGAAATATAATCTCACAAATGCATTCCTTTTGAAACGTTGATGTGTTTGATCGTTACTTCAAATTATTCAAACCTGATGTTTCCATCAATACTAGTGCTTCTATGACAAATAAAACCGTTACTAAAAATCTTTATACATTAAAAAACACTACAAATTTTCTCGCAGGATGAGTAGCCTCACTCCATTTCTTTTACACACTGCATGAATAGGATGTTACTGATTATTGCATCTACCATCAGTCTATAATCAATCATACTCTACCTCTATGTAGAATCAACTACATACACCTATTAATTCCGTTATTTTTTCATTGAAGGTGATGCCAACTAACCGGTATAGATTTTCAAACATCTGAGAGGTCAAGACAAAAACATCTAAATTGCTGAAAATGTATCCAATCAGTATAAAATATGCTTAATACAGCAAGCTGATTCTTTAATGAGTATGAATAATCAGTCGTTGAATCTTACTTTACTCTTCATAGTTGACATTTTAATAATCATGTAGAGCGGGTACAAAATAGGCAATTGTATAATTCATAAGATTTCAAGTGCAGAACTCCTCTAGAATATTTTCAGAATAATACGTCATGGATTTGAAGCAAGTACATTTTCTTCTAGAACAATTTAGAGGCTTGCCTTGAGTTCATTTCGGTTGGGAAAACGAAAGACTCTAAAGACGTTCCACAACTCTAAATTAGAAAACATCATCAAATATTTCACAAACAAGGTACAAATATTCGCGCGATTCATCATGTCTAAATCCAATATTTTAGATCATTCCCGATTTGCGTTTAATATACGAAGCATACATAATCTATGACTTCCTGGAATGGAGTGATAAACTTTCAGAAACCGTAATAAACATAAAATAGTTGTCTAGGCGTTGGATTCCTTCAAATCTTGAAGACGAGCTAATTGATGCGGTTCCAGTTCGTCTGGAATACTAGCCCGACCTCCTACTACTTGTTTCGGTTCACTATCTAAGGGTGGAGGGGCTTGACTCACAGAATTCTCTGCAGTGCTGGGACCTGTTGTCTCACCATCGCTGCCTGTACTGCTGCTCACCACAAACGGAGTGTCTACATGATGGTCTTCAATAGGTTCTTCCAAATCTTCTATTGGATCCACTCTGGTGTCTTCCATTTCAGATATATCTTTATGACGTTCTATTTCTGACTCGTCGTCTGCCAGGTTATCTTCAGCATTTTCTCTGTGATTCACAGCGGATTCTTCAGGAGGGGGAAATGGGTGTTCAGCCTCTTCAATCATTGGTGTAGCTGCAGTGATGACAATGGATGCTGCGCATAAACCATCGTAAACGTCTGTAGAGGATTCCTCATTTTGGTCTACCTCTTTTCCATCCTACAAATAGAAGCAAGTTTCAGTTATACATGGTTATACTTATAATAACATAACATAATGTGTTATTTTTTTCCTTATTATATAATATGTAAATTATCATATTTTTTTTCTCTGTCAGAATCATGCAATCAAAAGGTATTAGCATTTTACATTCAAATAGTTGAGAATATTTTTCCACGAGAACTTGTCAATTTGTGTCTGACAAGCAGATAAATATCGTGAGACTAAAAGTATTGATATATTAGGTTGTTTCAGAAGTTTTGTCCGTTTTAATGTCATGTGTTTGTTCCATATCTCGATAAATATTTATTCTACTGTGTTGTGGTATATACTGATCAACATAGATATACTCTATATATTGATGCTGTTCATTATTATCCAATTTTTTTTTTGCCTCTTTTCAGTTTATTAAGGCTAGTTCATGTTGGAACGAATATTGCATAAAAAGTGCGATTTAAAATGGCGTCGTGTTTATCGTAAAAAAGTTGAAAAAATTGAACTTTTTCGCGATTTCCGCAAAATTTTATACGTCAACATACAATGGGGTTATATTGCTATTTTATTTGACTCTCGTTTTTCAAGACCATACATCCAAATTGTATTCGAATTGGACGAATGTGTCAGGTTGTTAAAATTATATCAACTTTACCGTATATATAAAGCTTCATTGAGAAAACCACGTCATTATGGCGTGATAAATATTTTCAAAAACAGAAGAAAATATGGAGAATATCACAACCTTGTGGCTGAAATGAGGATTAGTGATCCAGAGAAATATTTCAGCTATTTCAGGCTGACTCTCCCATTATTCAATAAATTAGTGAATTTGGTTGGCCCTTCATTAAAGAAAACTCATTTTGCAAAAGAACCCCTCGCCCCTGCAGGCAGTAACGTTGAGATAAGTGCTTTGAGGACACGCTCCTATTAGGCAAAACTTGAGAAAATTGTTAGTCCTATATTCTGACATGATGGGGTCTGGTCTTAAAAGTCGTAATTCGTATGAGTCGTATGTCATCATTCAGGTTCATGAAATAAAATTTAAAATTCAACAATGAAATCCCTAGATATTGCCGGCTTCAACATGAACAGGGTATTTTGGCAATTGAGGCAAATTTGCGGAACCGCAAAAATATTATCGCAATCGTTCTAATATGAACTCGCCTTTACTCGGAGTCCATTAATTCGATGACGTTTTGTCGCTTCTACAATGGATAAAGAATAATCTTTCAAAGGTACCTAAGTCATCTTAGTAATGCCTTTGGAAGGTTACCTCGCAATGTATAGTAAGAATCTTTCACTCCTCTGTTAATTAATAATTAAAATAACTTTGAACCTGTCGGATATTTTATTTGATAGTTGTGAAATATATCATACAGAGAATTTTCACAAAAGAATGATTCGAAGACAAAACGCGTTATGTTCTAGAATCTAATTACCGTTTAATGACACCATTTGTTGAATACACTAGCGCCCCCACCGGTGAAAATTTTTCCCGACCCCCAGAACAGACCTGAAACCCTCTGACATTTACCGAACGTTAGGTTGTTGAGTGTGAAAAGTTGTACTTTGGCAACACAGGAGATTTAAAGGGCAGTGATTGGCGGCTTCAAATTTTGATGTCGGAGATCAAAACATTCAAATTTTGAACTTTTTTATGGGTACACAAAAACAGAAATGGAAAAAAATCCGAATTTTGAACAGAAACAGTACCTCTACATGAGTAAATACATGAAAGAAAATGAATTGAATAAGTGACCCATTATTGTGGTAAATTTGTGAGATGTCTAGATTGAGAAGGCCCAGGAGAAACTCAACACCAGACAGATATCAAGCCCTATTCAGTGATCCAGAGTGTAGACACGTGAGTAAAACTTTAAAAGCAGGTCTTTCATAAACGAGTTCATGATCGAATTTTGTCTCTTTTCCTACGGAAATATCCGTCATTCATTCATTTATTTACAGTAAATTGGTGGATGTAGCCATTACTATGTGCTAAGAGATCGTCATGAAAAATGACTAATAAAACTTGTTAGGAATTTTTATTTCTCATTTTTCATTTATTTACATTAGTATTTCCACAGGAAATCAAATAAATTCTGATTTTTCATCACTAAGTTGTTGGGATGTTCAATACATTTTTCTTATTATTTGTTCAAAGTATCAATGCCTGCTTTGCTCAATCACAAGATAACAGGGAAATGAATTTATTAGAAAAGTACTCAACACAACTACAAGGAAAATATAAATATATCAAAGAATTGAGCAGCTGCTATATTAACCAAAGACTTTCTTCAAGATGATCATATTCAGCAAACTCAGTCCCAGACAAACATTGGCTCCAAATTTAAATCATACTTTCCCTTGTACAGTTGAAGGTTAGCCTCTATTTAAATTATTTGATGAAGGTGTCCCAAAACTTTGCAGTAAGAATAGTTTCCACTCAAATAGAGCAGAAATCTTTCAAAAACCAAAAGTAAAGACAATTCACAAATCCAACAATTGTCCATAGTATTCTTGAAAGCATAAATTGATAGTACATGTACTACACGCTAAGGCAGGTCCTTCCAGTGGATGAAAACAAGGTACAAGTATTTATTCATTTTGAAAATGCAAGATACCATATAATATAGATTGATCTGCATTTGACAAAGATAAATATATAAACACACAGGAAAGTTTATTATTTATTTTCCATTACCTAAATTCAACAGGTACAAATATTTATGGAGATCTTTCATTTGAAATTAATCGAAACTTTGTTATATATTTTGAAAATTTAATATTCCTTTTTGAAGTATAAGCACAGCTAATGAATCTTTTGTTTTCTTGAAGATAACATTGGTAAAACATGCAACCTGAACAACAAAGAGAGATCAACTGAATAAGTCCTTTTTTAAAGTTTCTGTTGAAGAAAATGTCTGTAGGGTTTGCTGGCATTCCTTATGTGTATATTTTGTATTCAACGATTCATCTGAAGTATCTATCCGATGGAAAAACTTTTTTCAAATATCCGTTATTGAAATCAGATGCACTCATTACTTTCTTACCAAAAACACTTATTTTACCAACACTGATACAAGTTCTATTTGAACAGATTATCCTCAATGCTTTAGTTCTTTTATCATATTTCACATAACCAACTCCAATGGGTTCTTCATTGGCATGAGTTATAGATTCATTACACTCTTCTATATCGTGCAGTTTGACTGGTATGCCTCTCCAGCTGGTAGTTGGTGAGAGAAAGCCGTGTAAAGCTCTATATAAATTGTAAACATCGCTAGATTGCATATTCATCCAGTCAATTGTGGCGAAATCAGGTGTGATTTTCGGTGCTGTAAAAATTTAAATTGTCACAACTCAAGTCTTATGGAACAATAGCCATTCAAAATATTGTTAACCTAGTGGTAAATATTTTTTTCCAAAAATCATCTCACCTAAAGTGACTTTCTCATTTGATTGTGGCCTGGCGTTTTCCAGTGATTCTGGAAGGTTTCTCAAAGTTTTCACTAAACATTCCGCACCCAATTGTCCTAGCCTGTGTCGTAATTCTGGCATGAACATATTTTTTGGTACTGGCACCCTTTCTTGTGCTACAATTTCCCCGACATCAAACTTATTGGGCTTTATCCGCATTATTGTAATTCCAGTTTCTGAATCTCCTTTTGCTAAAGTGTAGATTATCGGGGCCGCGCCTCTCCATCTGGGAAGCAAACTTGCATGGACGTTCAATATGCCACTGAGGATAATGAATGAATATGTTGACAGTTTTAGTAAACCAATGGAATCGGAGGATACATACTCACAAAGGGAACTTATTAATAATTGATTGGGGAATTAACTTTCCGAAAGATACCACGACCCCCAAGTGGAAAGATCCATTCTCTATAGAAACTGGCCAATTGTGAACCAACATATTCTCTTTTTCTGCATAATTCCACACGGTACTGTGACTTCCTTGAGAGAGGCTAGCAACTTCCAATTTATTTACTAATACACCTCGCACACTTGAAAGAAAACACTATGAAATTAAGGTGGAATTCATTATCAATCCTCAATGATAAATGCCTCACCTTTCGGAGCTTAGAGCTTTCAAACTATATAGGGAAAATTCGTCTGTTCCAAAAAATAGCACATTCCATGGAGGTTTTGGATGAAATGTTGAGCATACCCTAGCACTTTTGATATTACATATGATATTATTGAATGCATTGGATAGAAACTTCATTTAAATAAAGTTTTCAAATTTCATACAAATATACTTAACCACACTTTCTCTTACTGAATCTTGGAGTTTTCCTATGAATGACAAATGACAAGTTGGATTGGTCATTAGAAAGAGACCATTGACCCCACATTCTAAAAAGAGATATATGCCTTGGGTGGCAAATATGATTATAATACCGGTAACGTGTCATTTCGAATTCATTATTTTGACAATGAATCGTTTCTGATATTCCTGATAATTTCTCCTCGAAACACAATTCGAACTTACTTTGATTTCTGTCGAAGAATTGATACATGGGATGTTTTTACCGCTTGATACTTTGTTGGCGGGATAGAGCTGTTACTAATCAACAATCTCACTCTTAGATGGAGATTTCATACATGCAGTGGAACAGCGTTGAAATCAATCGAGTTCCAAGCTCACTACTGTTTGGATCTGATCTTTCCTGTACTGCTGAGAAATATTACCTCGAAACCGGTCTGTAGGTGATCTACTTGATTGATTTCAGCATAATCTTGCTGAAGATATATTGCATTAATGTCTGTCAGATATAATTCCATATGAAGCGTGGTATTAGCCGTGGAAGTAGGTATTTTTTGGGAAAAATTATTTCGAAATAATAATTTTCTTATATGGAATGAGTTAATTGATTTCCATTTATTTCGCTTAGAGAGGTAAGTTCATAAATTTAGCGACCGTTATCGCAGATTCAGTCATCAATTAATGGTAACAAAATAAAGAGTTAATAATCCATCAACCAATTTTAAAATATGACTTAAGTTGATACGTGTTAATTGCAACTGGATCGATTGTATTTTCGTCTCTGACCTATTGTATCATCTCTTTTTACAAATTTTTTCATTGGAATTTGAATTAATATCATTCAACATTAATAGGATTCAAAAAATTTCAACGCTCGTGCCTATTATGTGATTGACAGTTATGTCGAAGTGACAGTGACGTTCCAAAAGAAATGAAAGAAGAAGTTGAATTGTTTGTTGAGATCTGTGTACTGTCAATGTTGAAAATTCGTTTAATTATAGCTGTGTACTGTTTTTCATAATTTATTTTTTCTAGTTTTCTTATCAGTTTATGAATAATTAACTTTCAGTAGTTCGATCACAATGGTATGATCACCTGTTTTGTATCTTTGCCCAGAATAATTTATTTTTGTATTGTATTATCAATACAAGGGGCGTAAACTTGATAAGAAAATCATGCAATTACCTTTAATTTCAGACTGACAGATGTGCAGAAGAAGGGAATACTATCCCTCTAACAGATAATTCACTTATGGTGGATATATCTGACGCTTTGAGCGAAAAAGATAAAGTCAAGTTTACAGTTCATACCCGGACAACAATGAAGAATTTCCAAAAACCAGAGTTTTTGGTAGTTCGTCAGCATGAAGAGTTCATTTGGCTTCACGATCGTTATGAGGAGGAGGCTAAGTACGCTGGGTATATTGTGAGTATGAAAAGTTGGTTGTTTTCACTGGGCATATATATCATAAATAAACATAATAGATACCTCCTCCGCCACCCCGACCAAATTTTGATGCCTCTCGGGAGAAATTGCAGCGACTGGGAGAAGGCGAGGGAACTATGACTAAAGAAGAGTTCACTAAAATGAAGCAAGAATTGGAGGCGTGAGTAGTTTTTTGCAGTTTGATTATCAAAAAGATCATACAGAGAATAATAGTCTTAGTACGGTTTTCGTATATATTTCAGTGAATATTTAGCGACATTTAAGAAAACTGTTGCCATGCACGAAGTTTTCCTCACCAGACTTGCGAGTCACTCAATTTTTCGTGAAGATTCGCACCTACATGTTTTCCTAGAATACGATCAAGATCTGTGTGCCCGTCCAAAAGGAAAACTGCAACAGCTGGGAGGATTGTTCAAATCTGTCGGAACCACCACCGATCAGTATTACTTGAACGCGACTGTTAGAGATGTTAATGACTTTTTTGAGCAACAAATGAACTCTTTAATAGAGTATCATAGTCAGCTCAAGGAAGCTACTTATCGCACTGATAGGATGACTGAAAAACATAAAGGTAAAATAATAATTTTTTATTGTAAGTTAATATTTAGTTTCTTGTATTGCAATTGAGTTATATAAAAAAAATGTTGGGAAAGGAAGGTTTTGGCTTTCTACTTCTCCATATTTATACAAAAACTATGGTAATCTTTCAAAGAAAGGAAGAAAAACAATTGCAATCACACAATTTTATAAAAAGTTTATTTTGAATTCAATCGTTTCTCTTCCTTTCTTTGAAAGATTCCTACACTTTCTTGTATGAAGCTGGAGAAGTGGAAAGCCTAAACCGTTCTTTCCCAACAATTAATCTCGGGGGGAGGAAAAAGTTTGCTTTGTTGTTATGTAGGCAAGTATTTATTCAGAAACATTGAAAATTGAATAAATGAAACCCATTCACAAATCAGGTAACAAAAATCCTGGAAAATTGTTTGCCTGGACGATCCATTGTAATTTTGAATACAATTATGAAAAATTGATAGTAAATTCAGTTTGACAAAACAGATGAAAGTCAACGCTTCAAATTCAGTTATTTAAGTTTCTGATATTCATGAATCATTTACAAAAAACAGTTTGGCTTTCAAAGAGATTTTTCGAAATCCATTGTCAAAAAAATATCTCTTCAATATTAATGAAAGTTTTGACCCAGCAATATGAACTCTTGTAATTTTTTTGATCATAGTTACTCTTTTGTCTTTTCATAAACTGCACATTACGATTTGATCTCCACGAACTTTTGTGTGTGTAGTTTATGAAATTACTATGGATTTTCTTCAAGTAACAGTCGAATCAATCAGGAATTTTTTTTTTGTCTTTGTCCGGGGATAGATGACATTGAATAAGAATAAATTGAGTTTGAATTTCAAAATTATACAGTAGATATACTACAAGGTTCTGAAGTAAAACCACTGTTGTTGATAATATACGAGGTTTGTTAAAAAAATAAGGTGAATTTTTATTTTTGTCGAAAAATATTTATTGACTTTTGTCCTCTTCAAACTAGTCCCCCCTCATATATGAAACTTGTGCCACTAACCTAACCTACTCTACTCTAAACCTTAACTATCCTAACCTAAACTAACCAAAGCTAACCAACAAAGTAGCTAGATTTTGAGATTTTTTTTTACAAACAATTTTTTTTACTTACATAAAAAATAATATATTTTTTTTAAATAAAAAGTATCTTATGTTACTTCTAATACCTCCAAGAACATGTGTACAAAATTTCATGATGATCGGTTGAGTAGTTTTCGTGTGAAACCGTAACAAACAAACTACCTA
>WOGO01008730.1:0-10234 GCA_015342085.1 Leptinotarsa defecta
TATAAACATAGGCTTATAGGCATGATATTTATTTTTTGAAGAATCTTCTCAACAGAGCTTTGGTTTACACCTGTATAATTAGAACTTTCTTGTGTGGATCTTCTAGGGTTTTCAACAACTGCCTGAAGTATTTCTAATTGATTTTCCTCTGTAAAGATATTTTTATTACGTTCATTTTTATAATTGTAATCTAAACACCCAGTCTGTTTGAAATTATTTGAAATTCTGCTTATAGTGGAATAGTGCACTCATTTGTTGAATATATCTCACAAATATTGAAACTGATTCTGCCTTCTCGAATCACGGTAACCGTCTTGAAGAAGGCATTTAAAATCGAATAAACTAAATAATCGAAAAATAATTATTCAAGAATGAGAAGTTGATGCCACCAAAATGTCAAACATTTCAAATACAAAATATTCACATCAAATGAAAGTTTATATTATCACTATTGATGTTTTACCTTGTTAAAAATATGGTTTGCGAAATTTTAAAGTTGGGATGAATATCGTTGCAACAAACATGAAGTTTGTGATCCCCCAAAAAATTAAAAATCCAAGATAATTTCACAAATATTCTTGAATTTGAATGAAGTAATGCTCAACTGATTTAGTTGTGAATACTTTATGGGCGATTATGAATAAAATACAAATTGGAAAATCAATAATGGAAAAAAAAATTAAAGAATGAAAAAATGACTAGAGAGGCAATGTTTCAGTATGTAGGCATAATTTCAAATTGTGAACAATTTTACATGAATAAATTTTGCTGAATTTGTTGAAATCAGAAAACTTCTCTCTTGCACAATTTTTATATTTTTTGACCTACCCTGTATGCTGGTTGACTTACAACCATTCTAAGTGAACCTAATATGATTACCGAATATACACAAACTTTTGGCAATATTTCTATTCGGGTTGTGCAGTTAACTAAAAAACTTCCCATATATGTTGCACACTTAAATGACCACATTGTATAAATAAATCAAAACTTCGGGTCTTACATTACGCCATTACCACAATAATCTTCGCCGCTACCATTTGCTTACTCATGAAAAATTCAAAATCCTGTTTAGTGGTTGAATCGCCCGGAATTCAGTAGTAGTGCCCAGTTTCATTCAGTATGCAAATCCACTAATTGTGTGCACTTTACGGCTCCTGACGCGAGTCTTGGCATCAACCGCAATTAATTTTCTTGAAATGTTTGAATTTCCATCAAAATACTTTTGCAAGATTGATGGACATAATTCGAAAGATGGTTTATATAATTCGATTCGGGTTCGGGCCTACGAAGTAATTCGATTTGAAGCTACCCAAAGTTTATTTTATCGAAAGCTAATGACATAAAACATCTTCAAGTTTTATAATTGGCCGTTTGAGTTTATCCTCTCGAGTCTCATTATTCAAAAACAAATTATACGCAGAAACACGGTTCGTAACTGGATATAATCCTGACTTAACAGTTTATTTTTTTTTGTAAGTTATTCTTGGCAACTATAATCTTATTGCATAAGAATGAAGATTTAATTATTTAATTTTTATCCACCAATTGTGATCATCTTGTTTAGAATATAACATCATTGAAATGTCCATCACGGCTTTTCTAAATAAAGCGCATTCGAAACGTCCAATTTTCCATGGCTCTGGCTGAATTCGACCGCAAGGGCTATGTGGTTTGTGACGTATTCGCATACACCTACGACTTGAGAAAGTCACACAAGGAAAAGTCTAACGGGGTCAAATCTCACGATCTGGCTGGCCAGTTCACCCAGTCAAAATCGGAGAGCATAAATCTGAATATTATGAGATGGACCGGGGAGTTCCTCAGGGATCAATCTTGGGGCCGCTTATTTTTTTGTTGTTCATAAACGATCTACCTGACTATATAAGTTCAGATCCAGTAGTTCTCTATGCAGATGCAGATTAGCCATTGATGCAAATAGTCCTGAAGACTTACTAAAAACCTAAATAATTCAGCAGAAGAATTCATAGATTGGTGTGAAAGACATTTTTTGATTGTGAATGCAGAGAAAACAGTTTGTATGCATTTCCATTCTAGGTGGAGATCTGTGACTGATATTCAAGTGGTTGTCAAAAATAGCACTATTCATCATTCTGAAGTTACGAAATTTCTTGGAACTTATATAGATAGTGGAATGAGTTGGGAGAATGATATTGATGCCATAAGCAAAAAAGTGAATACAGGTTACTATGCTATATTGCAATTAAAAAATATGTTCAATACCAATCAACTCATGAATGTAATCTCTAATCTGCTGCAACATATCCTATAACATCAACATCTGGGGATGCTCCAGTAACTCAAGCAGAATATTTGTTTCCCAAAAAAGAATTATTAGATTCATTTTCAATCTAAACTCAGATGAATCGTGTCGACCATATTTTCAAAAACATAAAATTTCAACAGTTCCATGTATTTATGTTTTCAAATGTATAATGTTGTTTATGCAACATGTTGAGATGTATCAGTTTCTCATTGCCATGGTTACCCAACTAGAAACGGTGACCTCATCAGAATTCCTCCACACAGCCCATCATTCTATGAAAAAAGCCCCTCATTCAGAGGTATAAAGTTTTTCAATTATTTTTCCGCAAACCTGAGAGAGCAATGGAATAAAAACATCTTCAAATCAAAATTGAAAGTACATTTGCAAGACAAATGTTACTATGGTATCAAAGAATTTCTTGATGGAAAATGAAAATGTGTTTGCTCATATGTATGAATATAAATGAAATGAATGTTTCCATGTATATGTGTAGAAATCTATTGAATAATGATATTTCAATATTGTTGATTGTAAATTTATCTACCATCACACGGTTTTTTATTTGTGACGTATCCTATATCATGCTGAATGTGAACTGTAAGGATTGAATAAAGATTATTATTATTATTATTATTATTATATCAAATCCCCTCACCAAAGTAACATGTGTATCATAAACTGGACCCGAATGCCTCCAGGTAGCCAAGGCTGCATCAGTGGTCACTTTAGTAATATCTCCAAGGCAAGGTGACCTATTCGAAACCACAAGTGTGGCCAGCTTCTGTTAATGGTTCCGTACATTTGTTCTGTTTCCTGCAACCAAGTGTTGCCTAAGCTTGCACTTGGCTATACTGCACTGATGACAGCTAATGACCCAGAAACACGTAGAAACACGTGTCTGCGGTTTGAATTATTCAAATCCATAAATCAATTATTAGAATTATTTATCCCACGGAAAATAGACAGGTACTTTGATACTCTATTCCCTCCTTACAAAAGAGGACTTTTGAGGTTATGTCATGAACATTCTCATTTCCTCTGTTTTTTTGAGATTGTCTGGGATTGTTTTTAGTTTTCTGAGTTTGGATGGATTCAAGTGGTGAGTTGCAGTTGCTGATTGAACTATGATTCATTTCGACCAACATGGCATTGAGAAGTGAGGTATTACATCTTTTAATGTAGTCAGATATTCATGGTCGGTTTACTAAGACTTTGATGTAGAAGATATTCAACATACCTCCATGACATATTGTTGCTAACACAAAGTTTTCAGTGAGCCGCATATAAATTGAGATGTCTACTCAATACCGGTTTACACAAAAAGGACGTCGGGCGGAGACGGGGAGCGGACGTGGGGCATATTTTTGTCTTCTTCACGTCTTTTCTATGTAGAGAAATGATCCAATGCATATACAGGTGCGATGAAAGCAATGTGGGTGCTGCCATTTTTTAACACGGGAAAGACGCAAAATATCAAAAGTCTGTGCCATGTCCAAGCCTTATCTTCCCGACGCACAGACTGGTATGGGAGCCCAAAAATTGGCCATAAATCAAAATTACAAACTAGCATTGAGTCCCAAAGCAAATAGTTTTATATGACGTCATTTAGCTGCATCCCCAATCTATTTCTGTAGAAGAGATGTGATATCAAGCAGTTGACCGCTGTCACTTGATGTGATTAGTTTACGTTCTCGTTGTTCTTATATTTTAACACAGTTTGGTTTTGTTTATGTTTAAAGTAATTTTATTGAAAAAAAATTATCATGGATACGCTTGATCAAGGTATGAACTCTATATTGTAGCAAATTTGAGAGAATTCAATTCGTATTTTTCCCTGTTTTTTGCACTCTAAAAACTTGAAATTAAATGCCTTTTTGCAAAATTTTTGATATAAACCTATGTTTATGTACTCATTTGTACTGTATGAAATATATGTTATGCGATAGGTTGAATCGTCCATTTCAATACAATTTTACAGAAGTTTTCCCGAAGTTTCACAAAAATTTTTAAAAAAAGTAGGAGCCCTTAGGTATATTTTTTTATCTAATATCCTTTTTCTCATTTTCAGGTTCTAAACATACAGTCAAACTATATCCACAATGCGCTGCTATATATGTAAAACACTACAAAAGATTTTACCGATTTGACATTGCAAAGCACGGAGGATCCAGAGACATTGAATTTTGGACTGTCGATGTTTCACGCAAGATTTCGATTTTTTTAATTTCTCTTACATTTATCCTATAAGATGAAAGTTGGAGGTTTTGAAGGTCGCGTCACAATAAAAATTAATGAGTATGAAATAATTTCAGCTAGACAAGAAATTCAGAGAAAAAATGGGATTGCTGGTTGACCTAACTAAACCAGGGTATGGTTATACCAATGACGGGAATACGTTCTGTCGATTTTTCAGGGACGAGAATGCAGCAAGTGCTATAACGGGAATCGATCTTGAATCAATTCAAAAGTCGAAATAATATTAGAGGTTATATCTTCGGAATTTGATATACATGTCGAAAAATTTGGGATATTGACTATGGACGGAAGAGGCTACAAAAGCGTGAAACAAGCAAATACACGGAAAATATTTTGCGAGGAAATTTTTCAGGACAGCGTGCAATGAGAATGTGATAAATATGCTTTTACTACCGGATCAATTTTTGAGTAGTCTTGAATATACCAGAAGAAACAGAAAGCCAATTTCGAAAAAAAACCTTGGAATTTTTAAGATCAACCGGATCTCTGGGCAGTGACGCAGAATTCGTCTGTTGGTTATTTGTTAATCTACTAATATAGGATAAGTTCCTTATAGGAATCACACGTTAAAAGGTGAGACCTCGATAGTCCTTAGCTCGCACAAGTTTCTCAACTTCTGAGAGTTGTCGTTCGTATGGAGGCGACAGCTGACTAACGGAAAACCAGATTTTGAACAGAAACAGATTACTTACACAAATTAGTCTTGCTACCTCAATAAATATCACTATGTTATCGTCTAATAAGTAAATGTGATGATTATATTGACAGTTTTTATTTCATTTCATATGCCCGCTTGTAAGCCTGCGGCTTGGGTACATTCCTAAAAGTATACCTATGTATGAATATAACTGTCATGACCCTATTATTAGTAGTCACATCATATTGAAAAAAGAAGATCTGATCAAAAAACATTATTTCGATCAACTGTTGATTCCACCACTGATTCACATGATTCACAGATTAGTCCTCCTCTTCCAATGGACAATTTCAATAAATAAATTTCAATAAATTTCAAGCAAATTGCAGTAAATATTGGCTTTAAAGCCGAACTAATAAACAAAATACTTTCCAAAAAAGTCCACGCAAAAGTGATTCGAAACGTTTTTCCTATTGATAAGTTAGATAAACAAAATTAAAGAGGTTTAACGTATTTTGGATAAACATCGGAAAAAGTGGCTTCATTTCTGAGGAAACAAGTAATACGTTGGGACAGTTAGTTAAAAATAATAAAGATAAAACATCCAAATTCAACAAATCAGGGGTATATAAATTAAAGTGTGGAACGTGTCCTAAGGTATATATTGGTCAAACTGACAGAACATTTAGAAATCGAATCCAGAAACATCATATAAGCTATGTAAATAAGAAAACAAGTTCATCATCTTTTAAAAGAAAATCATATCTTAAACGAGGAGTTCGAAATTTTACACATAGAAAATAAAGGTTTGAAGCTGTATCATTTGGAAGCAATGGAAATTAATGAAAAATTCAAACATTCTAATGAATGACCAACTGGATTTGAATAGATCTCCATTACTGAACTTGTTTTCTTAAAAACCGTGAAATAATTATTATTGATGTAGATGTGAGGTAATATGCTACAGGTAATCATAACTGAAGAGGTACTTCAGGTAGAGGTTTAGGTAATTTGTTGGAGATAGTCTCGATTATGGTTACCTATAGTATATAAATATTAGTGTAAGAAGCAACTTGTAGTATTCAAATCACTGTTGATCAAATCGTGAGGTGTAGTTTATGAGAATAAATTTTATGATTGGCAACCATATCAACTCTTGAAAATATCAAAACTCTACTATCAATTCAAAAAATACAACTATATTTGCTGAAGTAGATACTATTAGCGAGATAATGATGAATTGTCTCCATGACACATACACGAAACCATAACTTTTTCATTTCCATTGTTAATCCTGTCGACTTGCCCCGGGCATAACATTTATCAATCCTCTCTGTACATTCATAAATCGCAGCTACGAATGAATTTCCATCGGCAAATCGTTCTGGCCTTACATTCATTATTCATGGAGAGCATAAAAGAGAAAAGCTTCCCGTGACACTCACGTCGATTGAATTTTCGTATTAATATTCCATATTTCAGAATTTTATTTGAAAGGGTTCCTTCATTCTGCTGTAACTGGAATATTGACAGAGACAAGTGGTGTAATTTTTCTTCAGTCGTAATCAGCGTCGTACGTAAAATAATGCAAAATAACCAGTGTACCAGATAATCCGATAAGATATTTGAAAGGCACCTTGAGTCTTGTTGTAAATTACATAACCACGTTTCCAGGACCTATCATTCACTATCCTATGGTGGATTCTATAGTATATTTCCTAAAGCAGCGGAGTAATAAAATCATCTAAAAGAAAATGACTGGTCTTTCTACAAACTTCCGATGAACAGGCCAATTATTTAACTGAAATTCTTAAAATAATTATCAAACAGAATACGCGGAGTAAGAGGATACGAAGAGAAGGAAACAAAAGGAAAACGTGGATTACAGTGGGACTTGTTAACTCAATCAATCATAAAAATTCATTACATCGGGAATATGAAAAGGATTCTCGAAACAATACGAAATGGAAGAAATACATCGAATATAGAGCCCACACAAATACACTCATAAAATTGGCAAAATAAAAGTTTCACCAAAATGAAATAAAAAATAGCCAAAATAACTCAAGAAAACTCTGGGAACTAGTTTACAACAGCAATAAATCTGAAAAAAACACCGCAATTAAAGAAATACAATGTGAGGACGGCACAATAACTCAAGATAATAACATCAAAGCAGATATATTCGATAAGTTTTTCGTGAATGTAGGAAGACAGCTTGCAGATAAAATGAGTAAACCCACTATGAATATTCCAGAATAAACTCCTAATACAAATTCAATCTTCCTTACATCAGTTACTGATAACGAGATCAGAGAAATAATATACTCTCTGAAAAATAGAAAATTAGAATTAGCAACTGAAATCACACCCTTACTAATACTTTTAATAAATAATATATTTCAAATCGGTCAATGTCCAAACACTTTCAAAGAATCGATAGTCACACCCATATTTAAAAAAGGAAAACCGGAGGAAGTCAGTAACTACAGGCCAATATCTCTTGTAACAAGTTTCAATAAGATATTCAAAAAAGCACTGAATTCGAGGATAACTTCATACATTGATAAATGTAGGCTTATTTCTTGCAAACAATATGGTTTTAGAAAAGGTCTCTCAATTAATGATGCAATTCAATTCAATTCAATTTTATTTGGAATATGTTAATATACAATTTATTAATATTATGGTTAGGACCAGTAGGAGTTTGAGGAAAGCAGCCTAAGCGCAGGTGGCTTGTAATGTGCTTCCGTCTTTCTCCCTGTGGAAGTACTTTAAAAATATATCAGGCACAAAAGTAATAAAAAATTAAATAACTGTTGCAGTTGTATTAGTGAATAGACAGAGGAAGCTGGTATATTTTATGAGAATAAATACCTATAATTATCTATACATCTAGGTTTACATAATATTGGAAATAGGTACACATACACTGAAAGACACATTGGAAGATTAGAAAATGTACTGAGTGATATTTCTGGGTTATTGGGTATGTTTGAATAAACTGTTTATACGGGTATTATTTAAAATTATGAATTCTTTTGTATTTTTTTTATACTTTAAAAATGTGGTATTTATCTTTATTTCAAGGGGAAGCATGTTATACAGTTTTGGAGCGAAATAGTAGACTGAACGTTGGGTATGACTTTTTTTGTAAAGGGGTATATCAATGGATAAATTATGTACATTTCTAGTGTACTTTGTATTTGCCCTAGAATAATTGATATTCTTTGAGTATATCCATATAAGACACTGGTGTGCATACAAACTTCTTATATCAAGCAGATTAGTTTCAGAAGAGAGTTTTTCTGTATCAAATTGTCTGTTATTTTTTCAACATTATTTTCAAAACTGTATTCTGGAGCACCTGTACAATATTTAGCACATTCTCAAGCATTCCACCCCACACTGTGATACAATATCGTATAACTGACTCAACAAGAGATTTGTAAACAATAATCAAGCTTTTTTTTGTTAACAACCAAAACCATTAAAACTGCTTCCAGTTCCTGTCATATTCTACGAATTTCAACTGGGATAGAAAGACATTCTTCGGAAAATGTTTTTCAAAATTTTATTTGGGTTACATTTCTACCTACGGTTGTGGAATACGCCGTTATCTATGATATCATATTATAATTTCATTGTGTACATTTCTGTGTATATAACGTCTATGAAAGCACTAAATATTGATTCTCTATTGAAATTCAGATTTCCTTCAGGCCTTCGGGATTAGTTTAGTGATAAAGAACAACAAATAACCTTCAATTCTGAATTGTTAAACTTTGTTCTGGCTTTTCAGGAATCGGCTTGTGGTTTCCTTGGTTCATAACCGTCCGGAAGTTGGAACTTTGCATAAAATGCAAATAATTGTCAAGTTTCTTAGTGAACAAAACTAGGAGGATATCGATATTTCTAAATACTGTCGAGCTATCTCTTTACATAAACTTCCTTCTTGCTAGAAGGATGGTCTGAGAATAAGACGTGAATACGCTAGTCTATAGCAAATGTATTTTCCATTACCTCTTCCTGGAAAGTTTTTCAGATAATAAATGCTTTTTACATGAAGCACAGTGAATGAACGCGATATTCATCACACCAATATCTCTTCAAGAAAGTTTTTATTCGAACATTCCACGTGATACATCATAGTAGTAATTATGATGTGTCGATCAAATCAGATGACACTTCTATTTCCCGCATCTAGATTATTGAATGTGATAAAACACTTATGATTTTTATACTGGTCGTTTTTTTTAGCTGATCTCACTATTGCTATCTCAGAAACGTTAAGACCTACAAGGTCAGTTATATAGTACAACATTTTTGGGGTACTAAAATAATCTCTTTTCACATGCTTCCGTGTGAATTTGTGAGCGGAAAACCATTGATTTTTCTAATGAAGAGAAATTTGATATGCTTTTCGTATAAGTGAAATGCGTGAGAAATACTACTGAATCTCTAGCTCTGTATAGGGAATTGTATCCTGAGAGACGTCAGCTATCCAAAAGATACTTTCAACGCATTAAGAGTATCATTGCTATCATTGCTAACACCGCACAACAGTAAGCCCCCTCACCTGTATGGACTACTCAAAATCCACAAAAAGGATGTTCCCCTCAAACCGATCATTAGCTCCAGTGATTCAGCCACTCAGAAATTGTCCAGATTTTACTACCAATAATTAAACCACTGCAAGGTAAAACATCATCTTTTGTGAAAAATTCACGGCATTTCGTTGAACTACTAGAGGAAATCGAAGTCAACGAGCAGGATCAACTGATCAGTTTTGACGTGGAAAGCCTCTACACCAACGTTCCGGTCGAAGAAGCATTTCAAATCATACAGAAGAAGCTATCCGAAGATGGGGACCTGAAAGATAGAACAAACTTACTAGATGCAGAACTTTCCTGAAGCACATCAACAACGTAAGTCCTTCCATCACTCTCACAATGGAGAAGAAGGTCCACAACGAATTACCTTTCTTAGACGTATTGGTGAAGAGAATCTGCATATCGAAAACTCACTCACACAGGACAGTATCTGAACCAGAA
>WOGO01008731.1:0-10511 GCA_015342085.1 Leptinotarsa defecta
AATAAATAAGAAAGGTCCCAAGATTGAACCTTGAGGGACGCCATGCTCGATTTTTTTGAAATCGGATTTTACATTGTTTAGCTCAACACACTGAAATCTGTTTGTAAGATATGAACGAAGGAGTTCCAGGGTAGTGTCCCTTATGCCATAATAACTTAGTTTTTCAATAAGTAGGGAATGTGAAACGCGTAGTTGATACCTTTATTCCGTTATTATTACTGTTTTGATATTAAACAATGCGACCTGGAGCTAAGAAATCTATTGTTTAGGAACATTTCGACAAAATAGAAAATGGTCAAGTTCAGTGTCTAATCTGCAAATATTTTGGTAACACTACCAATTTGAACCAGCATAATTTATTTTCATTTTTGTGAGGACTTTTATTTTTTGTTTGTTTTCAATATATTTTAACAAGCCACCATTAAGTTTCAATAAAGTATGTACTTGTAATTATTCAAAGTTTTTCATCAACAAATTTCTGAACATTCTCAGCCCAAACCTGTATTTCACCACATCCTACAAACAAGTGTCGGTATATTATCCGGCACTGCACTGCTGCGTAGCGGCGCAAGACTTTAATACTGTTTTTGACTATTTTTTTTTTACAGATTTCACTCACTACTGATTTGATTCGATACATTTAATATTCGAATGATTCCATTTGACATCTCGAAATATCTCGAGTGATTGCAATAATCGAATGACCGATTATTTTTAATTTGAATGATCCCATCACTATTCCAATCCAGACTGTCTAATCATCTTCTTATGATGCTAACTTGGTTAGCGAAAGGACCGTTAAGAGACAGTCTTTCTGTTTTGGTGAGGGAAAATTGTTTTCAATAGAAGTCGTACTATGTCTTTATAATGAAGAAATCATTATTATCAATATTGTTTCTTACAGTATTTTCGCCTAGGGACATGCAACAGACTGTCATAGAATATTCCGACACCAACAATATCGACTACAGAGATTACATTAAAAATACTAAACTTTCCTGTTCTCTATATCATGAAAAATTGAATATACATAAAAAAATATCTATCTTAATATTAAAGTTTTGAAAATGTGCATGACCACAACACTAGGCATAAAAATTATTTGAGTACAAACTACTGCCGCTTAAAAAGATGTCAAAATGGACCAAATTTTTGGGCTATGAAACTTTACAATAAATTACCACAAAAAATAAGATCTGTACCTAATTACATTTTCAAAATAAGGATAAAATAATTTTTAATAGAAAACGCCTTCGGCACTGAAGAATTCCTGTACTGTGATATAAGTTATTTAACCATATTGACATTTGTCATTGTTTTATAATACCCAATTTTAAATTTTACTGCTTTTTTTTCAAATGTGCTTGTCAACATAACTCAGATGTACCTTCTGTATAAGATACAAATATTTTTTATAAAAAAACCTTGTTCTTTGAATTGTAAGCATTAATTGTGTATGTAAATATTAATAGATGCCTGATATATGCCAATTTTATTAATATGTATGTATTGACTTGTGTAAATACTGACGAATGGTAAAAACACCAATAAATTATCGTATCATTCTGCCTTTCTGAATATTATGAGATCTGTAAGTGTTTTGGGATGTTAAGGCAAATGCACGAAAGAAATTACCTGTGCAGATAATTATAAATAATTATGTATCTTGATCATAACTCGAGTAATTCTCAGAAGAGAATCATGTTTTTTTTTACAGGCGAATGTCCTGATAACTTTATATCATATAAATTGTGTAAGGTAATAATGGTTTTATGAGTTTGAATGGATTTAAACAAAAGCTTGCAACAATAGAAGGCTATAATATACCAATGGAATTCGATTAGAAAATAATAATTATGCATTTCTCTTAAAAGGCAGACCCAGTTAATTCGAAAAAACTCTTAACAGCAAACCATTTCCATTTCAATCTCCATTTCAGCAATGGAATATGGATCTTAAAACCCTGTTATTTTCCTAATATGAGTCCCAAGAACTTAAAGGCCGTCTTATTTTCAATATGTTAATCTAATTTGAGATTTTCATAGTCAAATGGGCTCCTGTCACAGGATTGTGACAGTAAAGTAGTCCACTTTATAAACACAATACTGTTTTCACAGTATTGTGTTAATGCTTGTTATTATAGCAGGTAAAGAAGCAAGAATTTATCCTTTTCTACTAATCATTGAGATCAGTCATATCAAAAGTATTATAAATTTATGCTTTTTCCTGGAATAATATTTGATTGGGGAAAGCCATGTCGTGTCTGAATATACATATTCGTCAAACAAGATCAATAATCTATTAACAAATAACTTCCATCTATATTTTCAAGACATTCTATTTTTAGAAAGGTATAACTCTTGTAGTGAAATTGTATTTTTTTGTAATACAGCAAAATTTATCTTTATAATTTTTTTTTATAGATTATGTACTTGGCATTTTATCTCTAGATAATACTCTGCAGATATTAAAAATAAATTCCTCTATTCAGTGTGCCACTATTCCATTTGATCCCTTATGGCATTTTGTTCTGCCGTTATTATTATTAAAAATAAATACCTCTATTCAGTATGCCATCATTCCATTCAATCCCTTCTTAAGGCATTTTGCTGTGGGAAAATTTATCTCGTACACTAGCTGTCTTCAGAAGGCAGTAAAAGGATATAAAAATGTTTTCAGTCTTTTCGATGTTCTCACCTCTATCAAATCATTAGAATCAAAGAAATTCAAAAGAGTGCAATGAAAAAAATTTTGCTTTGCCAATATGATTGTTGATATTGTAGTTTAAGTTATGTGCATTTTCTCCATCATATGTCCATGAATTTTATTTAGATATGTGTTTTTGTTATTTGTGATGACTTCATTAACATTTGAATTTTATTCTTTGTATATGTGCATACATTAAGGTAATTTTGTTTTATTCGTAATGGGTATTTAGTACAGTACAGTAACTGTACAAAACATGGTGAAATGCATTACCAACCAAGATAGGCATTCAGTGAGTCAATACAAATATACATACAGAAAAACATGATACAAATCCAGAAATATTTATTTAAAAGAGAAATACACAAATTCTAATAACCCTTTGACTAATATTATCTTATGATACCATAATGAATAGTACACTTTTGAAAGTAAAATTGATTTGAGTTGTGGGTATTTTACATTTTGTGGTTTAATACACTTTGGATGCTTTTGAATCATAAAAAATCATATTTCATATCATATCTTACTTGATAATAAAAATAATATTCATTCAGTCAGATAATCTAATGATGACGTTGAGTATGTCAAATAAAAGCATGTGTACAATACAGTTTCAGAATACAAATTTACTGCAGTGATATACATATTCAACATACATATTTTTTCATTCACTTTTACGAATGGATTAGTGAGAGAAATCGGTCAGAATTTTTTATGACAGTGTCACCAACGAGTATGAAAATCAAGTTACATTAGTGACAATCATAAATGTCTTTGTAGTACAGTTTAGTTGCATGTAATATAAGAGTTATTTTGTGGGATGGAGACGTAAATTAAAAAATAAATTAAGTTTTTATTTTATTTATGTCTGCATACTGCAACTCCATGATATTGCATATTCACTCTATCAAAACCCTACAAACAAAACACAATCTTTCTTTATCCATAGGAACCTTTTCGAAATCCTGGAAGCAATGTTTTGTAACTCCAATCGACAAATCTGGAAAGAGGAAAAAAATTAAAAACAACTGTCTAGTGAGCAAGCAATCTGAAATTCCTACGATACTGGGCTGTTTGATAACTGAAAAAATCACATTGGATATGAAAAACATAATAATAATAATAATAGTTTATTGAAAAGTAGGAAACCTAATTTACATACAAAAATTACATGTAGAAATATTAAGAAAAAAAAATTATATTGACTTTCTGACAAGACCACTATTAAAAATACAAATAAAAATAAGTATACAGGTAGTTACATATAAATTTATCTGAAGACAAAACAATATGAAATATAAAATTGGTATCAAATTCAGTTCACAATTTATAATAATAATAATAACAGTTTATTGAAAATAGGGAAACATAATTTACATACAAAATTACATGTAGTAATATCAAAAAAATTATTATTAACTTTCTGACAAGACCAATATTAAAAAATACAAATAAAAATAAGTATACAGGTAGTTACATATAAATTTATCTAAAGACAAAACAATATAAACTATAAAATAGGTATCAAATTCATTTCGCAATTTGTATGAATCTGAAAAGGCGTTTTTTGAATTCCTTAAATAATACAAACATGGCTATATATCTGGTAGATCTACCACTATGGATTTATTGCCTTATCAACATTTTTTTTAAAACCCAAAGGAAAAAACAGGTTGACTATTTATCAGAGTTGGGTAGTATCCGAATACTTTTGTATTCGGATACAGTATCCGGATACTTTATATATATACGAAAGCTGTATTCGGATATTTTTCAAATTTTGTATTCAGTATCCGTATCCATGGAAAAATTTGTAAGTATCCGAATACCGAATACTTTTTTCGATCTTTGGATACTTTTAAATTATTCGATGAATGAGAACCAGACCAAACAGCCCCATTTTATGCAGGCGTATTTTGTCGGCCATCTTCGAAAACGGTGAAATACAATTTTAGCACTTTGCCACCTCAAAACATGAGTTATTAGAGTGCCTCATATATAAAAAATGTGCAGTAGACCCCATTTGGGGCTTGTTTTCTTCCGTTTACAGGGTTGGGACACCCAAATTCGAAGTTCAGCATCCTCAAAACGGGTTGAGGTAAGACGGTGAAATCTTTTACCGTTGAATCTATCTCGTTGAATAGGAATCTATGTCGTATGTGCGTGGCCATTTCATAATTCCGATATCAAATATCCATTTCTTATAAAGAACCCTGATAAAGTTCATTTCAGTTGTGAAAATTTTTCGTATCCATTTTTTAATAACTCTGTATAATTGAAAATAAAATATCCTTTTTAATTTTAGTTGTTTTTCAGTTTTCCAATATTACTGTATTTATGACTCAATTGCAATAGGTTATTTGTTCAATAATTATCTTAAAGTCTTACTATCTTTCTGCATTTTTTCAACAAAGAAATTTAATATTACTATGTGTGAACTTGAACTACATATCGAACGATGAATGCGATGATTCATCCAATCCAGTTTACGGTCGGGATTCAGCATCTAGCGTCTAGCGGCACGTTTTTTACAGGAAAAATCCTGCAAAATCTTGTCTGCTGCAAAGAACTTGCGATGTGCCACACATAATTTGAATTTCATAGCCACCACTGATTATAAAAATACAGTTAGATCAATTCCAGCCATACGTACAAGAGAAAAGAATGCATTTAGTAAATGTGCTCAGTTATGGAAAAAAATCCAATAAACCAAAAAGCAATGAAATTTCAATTAAAAATTTAGGGCATACACTAAGTTCTCCAGAGGCAACCAGATTGAACTCCGTTTATGATGCAGTTGCGCAGATTTTGCAAGTAAAAGAGAAACTTCCAATTCTGCTACAAAGTTTATCTTTAGAACCTTTTAAGGAAACTAAACTATTGTATCTGGAAGAATACTGCTTAGTTATGAAACCTTTGGCTTTAACATTAGATTTGTTACAAGGTGGAGACAATGTATCTTTTGGATAATTGTTGCCCAGTCTAATTTCTTTAATTAACAAGTATGAAAAACTCATTGCCCAAACCCAAAATGAATTGAAATATGGAGAACATTTAGCAAAAATGTGCATTAAAAGTTTAAATACTCGTTTTGACAAAATTTTGAATTTGGAATGGGAATATCCAATTATAGCAGCAGTTCTGCTTCCCAAATTCAATCTAAAGTGGTATACCATTATGAAAAATCCAGAAAATCTTTGGAGGATATTAAAAAATGTATAATACATGTTGCAAAAAAACAGATGGAATATGAATCTTACAACGAATCAGATGAAAGCGGGGACCAAAATGTGGACGACTTTTTTCATTTCACGGATTCCCAAGATAACCAAGAACTAGGCACCTACAGTGCTATGAACTAACTAGTACTATGAACGAACAGGGTACTGAGGGTACCAGTGAAAGTAGCGATGAAACTACAAAAATTCAGCTGAAATGATTAAGATATCTGAAAGACAAAAGAACGAATTTACAAGTATTATATGAATACCCAATATTAAAAAAAGTGTCACTCAAGTATAATACATGCTTACCTTCGTCAGCACCAGTAGAAAGACTTTTCTCTTTTGCAACTATGATTGATACGCCAAAGAGAAAAAATTTAAGTGATGAACACTTTGAGGTATTGATACTGACGAAGGCAAATTCAAACTCAAAGGTACTATTATAGATATAAATGTCACATCTAGCGAACAATGTGGTAAAAGCTAAAAATACATTTTTGTCACTGAAATGTTCTTTGTTTACAAAATGAATATAAACAGTTTTTTGAGTTTCTTTCATTTCCTATCTTTTTTTATCACTTTTCGTTTCTGATATTCATCCTTAGTATTTTTACATGTATACATTAAAACACTATTTTAACTAACTCTAAAAGTATCCGTAAAAGTATCCGAATACTTGTATCCGAGTACATTTTTAGGTGAAAGTATCCGGATCTTTTTTTCCTGTATATGACCCAACTCTATTGTCATAAACTCCGAGCGAATATAATTTGACAGATTTTAGTATATTTCAATCATTTAGATATTAAATTTCTAACATGTGTATCTCCCACAATGAAATATTTGTTCCCATTATCCACATTCAATGAAGCTGTGTATGTTACATTCCAGTCGTAATATTTTACATTCATTATTCCTTTGTTGGCCATCACCATCAAAATTCCATATAACCGTTATGTGAAACAACAGCTCAATTTCAACTCTGTAATTGCACACCATCACACCACGACCCATCTAGCAAGTTTATTCGACTAGTCACAGTCGGCGACAACCAGTAGCTTGTCCGGTCTATTGCGATCGATCTAGCAGGATGTGGATTTCGTCCAGCGCGCACTTGATCCCGAAAGGGAAGCATTCCTTAAGCCACCTGATTTGCATTGTTATTAACTACCATGTTGATTTACGTTTGCGTTTGGCGTCTGGCTCAAAATGCTCTGACGCCCCAATATCCAGTTTAGCATTTGTGTTTCGTATTATGGTGTGGAGTGAATATGAAATCGTGAATGGTTGTGATTCACTTCCGTCTCGAAGCTTGTTTGTTGAGGTTACTTCGACATTTCCTGTGTGCAAACGTTCGAAGCTATTTCACCTTGATGGTGTTAATTAAGAAACTACAGGACTATTACATTCAACAGAATGTAGCAGAATGTTGCGTACTGAATTTCACCTGAATTGACGACATTCGTCTCACTACATTTCATTTTATTAACAAGAGTTTACGATATTATGATATATATTAACTCTAGTAGTTGCATACTGGCATTTTGTGTAAAATGCTGCTTTGAAAAATTGAGTTAATGAACTTCAATTTATAATTCTGACTTTGTCCTGAGCTGAAGTGTAAGAGATGTCCCTGAGTGGAGATCTTCAAATACTAAAACCTGGGTTGCAAAGTACTTTTGTAGAACGATTTACCTTCAGCTTCAAAATTGGCCTCAGTTTCAACAATAACCTCTTCATTTGAGCGGAATTTCACCGGTGAGAATTTTTTGAGGTCTGCGAAAAGCTAGTAGTCGCTGGATGCGTAATCTGGCGAATACCATGGATGTGGAAACAATTCGGAGTTCACGTAGTTTTGCCATTGTTTTGATTGACACTGTTGATGATATTTTCCTTCTTGATATAATCAATGAATATTACACGACGCACATCGAAAAGTACCAAGACCTTAGCCTTTCCAGCCGATTGTTGTGCTTTCAGGCGCTTCAGACGGGGTTCACATATCGGCGCAAAAATTCTGATTTTCTATGTTTGAATGGCCAAATACTGCTCGGAATAATCAAGATGTTCTTGTTTTTGGTTAACAGTAAGTTTGCGCGGTACCCACTTCGAACAGAGCTTTCTTATATTCAAATGCTCATGCAAGCTAAGACGTTCTTTTGATATCTTAGCAATGTCAGCTAACTCACTCAACTTCACTTTTTGATCATTCAAAATGATTTTGTAAATTTGTTCATGTTTTCTGGTGTTAGTGCCATAACACCTTTCACAGAGGAACAAGTAATACTTTCACTTAGGAAATTACCCAATAAAATGACTTCTGGATGCGATCTCATTCCCAGCTTCCTAGTGAGGGACTGTGCTCAGGTTTTTGCTTGTCTATTGTTGAAAATATCCAAAACAATCTTAAGCAAATCTCATTTTCCTGAACGATGGAAACAATAAAAAATCTGTCCAATTCTCAAATCAGGAAACCCAAAGATCATTGAAAACTATAGACAAATAACTATTCTGTGTAACTTTCCGAAGGCCTTTGAGATATCTGTGTATGACCAACTAATGCCACAAGTCAAACCCCTGATCTCAGCAAACCAGCATGGCTTTCTAGCAAATAAATGCACTGTATCGAATCCCTACAGTATCAAGCAGTTTTTGATAGAAGTAATAGACAGAAAAGGACCAGTTGACGTTATATACACAGATTTCGCAAAGGCCTTCGACAGAATTGGTCACCCCATCTTACTAGAGAAAATAGCTCAAATGGGTTCAAATCTCTCACTAATTCAAGTTCTACGCTCTTATTTCGATCACAAAACCAGTGTTGTTTTTTTTTTAATGGATTTGCGTCTGCGCCACACTTATCACCATCCGATGTGCCACAAGGCTCCAGTCTAGGACCCCTGCTTTTTCCCATCTACACAAATGGTCTTATCTCCGAGCTTTCGTTTCGACTCACTTTTTGCAAACGACTTGAAGATCTTTTCATCTATCACAAGTTTAGAGAGCTGCTCTTATCTCCAGTCTCAATTAGATCTGATAGATAACTGGTGTCATATCAATGAATTGGCAATGTATATTAAAAAGTGCAAAGTTTGCTCCTATACACGTAATTCCAATATTATCGACTATTTTTTTGCTTTCGAGGATGTCGCGGCATTGGCTAGAAAAATGCTTGGCTTTGTTCTGCGCAACTGTTAATCATTCACCAATATTACCGCCTTAACCATATTTTATACATCTCCCGTTCACTCCAAGTTAGAGTATGCTACTTTGATTGGTATCCTCTCTATAAGGTACTAAGGAGACCTTGGAAATTTCTTGCATTTAGTACTGATGGCATGTACCTTGCTAGAGGAACTGACCACTCCACACTACTTCAAAGATTCGGTGCCTTCCTGGGAGCAACATAGAGTTTCATCTCAAGTATTGTTACGTTATACAAAAATTTATAGTGTTCCATTGATGTACCGTCGTTACTAGAATAAATTAACTTCAACGTTCCTCAAGCTACTATACGTAGACAGATCACTTTCTATACCCCTTTCACTAGATCTAATCTTGGAAAAGTGTCTCCTATAAATTTGATGTGTGAAGACTATAATACCCACTGTAGTCAGTGCGATATTACTTTCGATCCACTGAAGACTAAATTATCCAAAATTGAACAAATCATCATCTAGCTTACTGTCTTCATTTCATGTTATTCAAAAATAATAATTGATTCATATGTCATACTTTTTTTTTTCAATTCGATCATATATGTGAATTTATTTCTTAATTTGTCAAATCCTTAATATGTCAAAATTTTGTTGTACATTAAGTTTAAGTAGCCTTTATTTATACTGCATTATTATATTGTCCTGTAAATGGATTCATCTGTTGGGCAATGAATTTTGTTTTTCTTTTCTCTCTCATTAAGACGTTCACTGCGTTCTGCATCATCGATATCTCTTTGACTACGTTTAATGTCAGCAAATCAACGTTTAACTAAAAACCTGGAAAATAGCCATCATTAAACGTTCAATTGTTGTTTCTGGTGTAGTTTCTGGAGTCCTTATAATTATGTTCAAGCCATTGCTTCGCTTAAACGGTATTTATTTTTATCAAGAAACCGTGTAAAATTAAAACACAAAATTGTTTTGATCCAATGTTTTGAAAATAACAAAAGTAGTGTCACTTTCAGTAGAATATCACGAAATTTCAACGGCTATCTTTTGAAGGCTACTACTAACAAAAAAAGCGGTAAATGTAATGAGACTAGCGGCATTTATGTTTTTTCAACCCATGTACTAGTTGAGCCCTTCTCTTATGTTGATATGGGTTTAATCACTTTGTATCAAACCAGTACATCAGTACATCATTATCATTCTAGATGTTGGTTCTTGGATCCACTTCACTCTCAGATATTTAGTCTTGTTAGATAGATGTATAGTTATATCAAATGACTTCATTGCTGCTACTTTCAATTTGATCAATTCAGAATACTGGAAATGTTAAGAATCAGAATGGGAACCAAGTCCTTCAATGTAACTTTCAGTTCCAAACAGAAAACTATATTTTGCAATCGGTCTTCTTCGT
>WOGO01008732.1:0-10511 GCA_015342085.1 Leptinotarsa defecta
TAATACATATATAGAATACATAATATTGTTAAACTTATCTTGGCAGAACACTGAGGATATTTACAATTTTTCATCATAATATTCCTGCAGGCTATAATGAGCTTTCATAAGCAGTATATTTTTGACCGACTCCCTGAAACGTCTCCGCTCTACTATATCCCTAACTTCCTGTGCTAACTGGTTAAACATTTTTTCCCTTCGTACATGTTGAATGTTTTGTTAGAGTCAGTCTGGGTATTGGCAGATTGTTATTATTACTACTGTTCAATTTTTTGTTATGGATTCTATGTGTATCTGGAGAATCAGTGTTATATCTTTAATGAATCAGGCAAACAACTTCGAGAATGAAGATGCTGAGTGAGGATTCGGTATTTAACGAAAACATGTCTACAACTATCCCTATGGTTTGCCCCACATAAAAACCGCAAAGATCTCTTTTGCAGACGAAGACCTGATTCAATAGTTGTTCACTACAGAATCCCCAAAATGAAATGCTATACCTCAGATGAGACTCTACTAGGGCAAAGTAAGTCGATCTAGCAGTAAATATATCAAGTTCATTGAAGACAATTCTGACAGCCAATCTTGTTCGTAAAGATGTGATATGTTCTCTAAATTTTAACTTATTGTTAATATGCAGACCAAAAAATTCAGTTCAAGTCGTTTCTTCTATCTTCCTAGCATCTAATAACAATGATTTTATTGGACCCCACGGGACAAATTTCGGTGTATCCTTTCCGAAGCTTTGGTCTATCAGATACATTCCTCACTGTCGTAGGAGGCTGTGTAGCCTGTGTAGGAAGCTGTAGAGAATCAATTATTCCTCAGACTGTGTGATTTATTAGAAACTCAAGTTTCTAAATGCACAAAATGAAAATCTAATAGCAAGTTGTCATAGCTAAATTTGAAGTTTACAATTTTGGTCTTGTCTACGTTGAAAGAGAGTAAATTAGAATCACACCACTGTTTGACTTTTTATAAATCTAATGATATCATTTGTTTCAAGTTGTTAGTATTTTTTTCATGCCATATCAATATGTTATCTTTGACAAAAATTGTAAATGACCCTTCAATATCGACTGTAGCAAGATCGTTGATGTACAATAGGAATAAAATGGGCCCTAGAACAGATCCTTGAGGCACTCCGCAATCTATAGCCGAAATGTCCGAAAACGCATTATTGACTTTCGTCATCTGGGATCTACCTTTTAGGTACGATTTGAACCATTCAAGACATGTCCCTCTTATGCCGTAACAGTGCATTTTTTATAGGTATATCATGATTGACATGGTCAAAGGCTTTCGAAAAATCGCAGAAAACTGCCGAAAGTGCTTCCCCCTCATTCAGATTCAAGTATATTTTTTCGAAAAATGAGAAGATTGCATCATTAATGTTTTTAGAGCTTTGGAAGCCAAATTGACATTCATTCAATATCTTATCTTTTGATAAAAATTTTAACAATCGTTTCTTCAATAGCTTTTTGATTGATTTCGAGATTTGTCTGAAGTGCTCAAGTATAGATGAGTATAGATGTCCTTGTAGGTAGGTACGTGTGTTAGATACCAGATGGTGAAACAGCAATTCACTCAACTAATGCCGCAGCTGTGCAACGTCTTCGATTCGAAAGATTCATCGCAAGTAACTTCCTATATATGAAAAGCTCAATTTGATTTAATTTGGTCGTGATGACCACCAATAGATCTGTACCTCAGTAGCAAAAAAATCATTTCAGACGAAGTGACCGTCTGAATATCCGGAACAAACACAATCAATTCCAAATTTGCATAAGCTCTATCTGCAGTTGATTCAGAAAGATGTACCACTGCGCTACCTGCAGACAAAGTCGGGAAGCATACTCCGTGGTGGGAGTCTGAATGTTCAAAAATATTCTGGAGAGGTGCATATGATATACTCAAGTTCAGTTTTGGACGCTGGAATTCAAGAAAAATTAGGTATTGACAATGGTACAGCATTTAATAACGAGACAGTTGGAACAATTTTCGATTCGCATAAAACTTCCATCTACCTGAGAAATAAGACTGAAATACTTTCAAATGAAAATGGAAGTTCGAAGGATTATGCCATCGTTGGATATAATAACTGTAACCAGAGCACGACGAAGTGTAGATGTATTTTTACACGCTTTATGTTAGCTCCACCTGTATGTATGTATGTTCGTTTGTTTGCTTGTAACTCTCAAATTCGGAACCTTCATTGGACAGAATTATCGACATCATTGCTTGATTCATTTGCGGGCAGATGGCGTTGTATGTAACCTCCTTGATATGTCGACATTATTGCTTGATCTATTTGAGGGCAGATGGCGCTGTATGTAACCTCCTTGATTTAATTCCAAATCACTTCACATGTATTTCTGTATTTGAAAGAAGTACTTTTTTTTACTTATGCGCGCCGGCTGCCTCGGGCTTCGTAGCTGATTTTCAGGCTCCCTCTCCGGAATCGGATCATATCAATGGTCATTTTTATAAATAATATACGGCTGATTAATCCCAAAGTTTAGATGAACTGAAGACTAAAAAACACGATTTTATAGTATACGAAAATAAAAAATGAAAAATAAATATAGTTCAAGAAACTAAAAAACACGCTTTTGAAGAATATCGAACTGAAAAGTTAAAATTATTTTTTTAATAAGCTCAAAATAATAACGAAAGGAAAAATACTAGTATTATTGTGGAAAAAGAGTGGGCGCTTTGTGCCATATTTTTTGTATATCAAGCGATCGTTGCTTTTTTCATGATAATACTAGTATTTTCCGTTCGTTATTGTTTGAAGCTTATTTAGAAAATTATTTTTAATATTTTATTTCGATGTTCATTGAAAGCGTATTAGTATTTTAAACTATATTCATTTTCATGCAAAACTGCGTATCGGCGAGTAAATTGCTGATTTGAAATGTTCAACGCCTTCATGTGATTCGAAAAATCAAAAGGAAACCGCCCAATACAAAATTCAATCAGACCAAATTTCGACAAAATGCTCAAGATCAAAATATTTTATTCTAATCATTATCTTCGACCCAATCGTGAGATAATTGGAATGGCCGACTGTTAGTTATAACACAACTTATAAAAGCCTTTTATCGCTCAATTAATTACGGCTTATAATTTATCTAATTACCAATTAGGATAAATGGCCATGTAATCCATTACCGACTAATGTTAGAAGACACCGTGGGGAAGTCTCATGTAATATGTATATTTCGTCGTTTCATTATCGATTCGTTCTATGTGATATGTTTGAAAATGTATATTAAAAGATATATCTAGTGAATAAAAATTACGATACTCATTGGGTAGGTTGAAATTTCCAGTAATAATGCGTCCTTCGGACTAGTTGGCTCACTTTTTTGTACGATAAAATTAATATTTCAAATCTGGTGTCATGTTACACAACAGTAACACCATCAGCTCAGTTATGCAAACGAAAGAGTTCTCAACTAGTGAAGTTCGAGGTGCATCGAGTTGAATTTTAAAACGATAAGCAGCCACAGTCTATCGCGTATTTCTGATATGTACCGCTCTTGATGAACTCAAATGTGCCATTTTAGCATCTCTGATGAAAGTATCTATGAAAGAGAAACACATCTCCATCCTTTCTTCGGTGTTTTAGACTATCAACATTGCAAATGCTGTTCGTGTCTCAAAACAAGAGGATGGTTCCGTTCTGGATCAGATTCAGAAGCTTCAGGATATGCTTAGGGGCGGAGCTTCGTATAAGAACAATACTCCAAAAAGGTCTGAACTGAGCTTCATAAAGCATCAAAAGTTGTTGAGGTATGTACAGTTTTGTGGTTGGGAATAGTGTTTCAAGCTTCAAGGAAGCCGCCTTTGCAATTTCAGCGACATTATTGTGAAAATACATATTGGTGTCCATTCCAACCCCCAACAAACTTTTCATTTTATCCGGTTCGGTGATATTTATCTCTTTGGAGAAACCAGATGCCTTGGTTTTCGTGGCATTGAATTGAACTGTCACCTCAATTCGAAATTACTTCTAGATCCTCATTAAGATAAGCGACCTCCTGCTGCTGGCGAAGATGTGCACCCGCAGCCGATGTCCTGGAATCCAAATGGAATGACGAGTCAGGTGTGCTGTCGTCAGCAAAGCAGTACAACGGATTCTTAGTTTCTTTCAATAAGTCGTTGATATACAATAAAAAAAAGGTTTGAGACAATATGGATTCATGAAGAACACCAGCGTTGATGGTGAAAGTATTCATTTGGAAATATTTATTTGGAAAACTGCGTTCATGTAGAATGAACTTCCTGAGGAGGTTTCTCCAGATGAATTCAATTTCTAGCGATTCAAATTCATCGTGAATCGCTAAATTCGCACAGGCACCACTCTCAGAGCGTCACGATGACTGATGCTTAGCAAGTGCCCTATTGATATTTTCTGCGGTTTCAGGAGGGCATTTGACTGTGACGATCATCAAATTGGAAAATTTTCAGTACTGATCTCTTGACCTGAATCAATTATTTATCTTCCCTTCAATAACAAACACAATTCGAACCTCAGCAATATCAACAAGAAAACTTTTCGGCAAAATGTCTTTATCAGCTCTATAATTACTTCATGCACTAGTTTTTCTTTTTATTACGTCTGCTCGTTTTTTCTGATGCCATATCCTGTTTTATTGATTGGTTACATTGACTAGGACAAAACGATGAGCTCTCCCGAAAATATAACCCTTTCACTTCAATCAGAAAAATGTTCATCTATCCAAACTATAGTGAACTTTTCGAAGAATTCAATGTTTTGTAATCGACTGAAATTTGTATCTCAGTTTTCAATAATCAGGAGTATTTTACAAAAAATTCGCAAATTCATGATCTAAACACTAGGAGTAAAGCAACTAAGAGTAAAGTCCCCTCGCAAAATATTTAATCACTCATATGTTTCATAATGTGTGTGAGGAATCACACGTTGAAAGGTAAGACCTTGTTAACCCTTAGCTCGCACAAATTTCGACTTCTGAGGGTGGTCTTTCGTAAGGGTGCGACATCTGGCTAACGGAAAAACAGATTTTTTTTCAACAAATAATGTTATAATGGAATTTTCAATGAATTCCCTCTGAAAATAAAATCGTATTACTTGGCAGCACTTCCAGGTTTATTCACATTTTTCATCCACCAAATTCATCATTATATGAATGAATTTTGTCTGTCTCGTTTATTCGTAATATGTCATCGGGTTGAGAATACGTTTGAGTGGAAAATAAATCAACGTTTTCGTGAAGACTGAATAAAAAGAAACATACCACACATATTCTTCAGGGAGTTTGTGTCCAAAAAATAATTTCATTTCTTTCATACCCAGAAGGGGATATTTAAGAAAATATTCTGGACAATCACATTTCTGTTGAAGTATACCGGGTGATACTCTAAGGTGGCTAACCCCTATAACTTTATATTATTGGACACAGAAAAATGAAATTTGGGGGTCAATTTACATTTTTTGACATATTTCCTTGCTTTGCCGTACTTCCGGTTTGACCGGAAATGACCACAATTTTAGATTTTTAAATGGAACATCCTATATAATTTTACTTATTTCGTAAATAATGACATTCTTAATCCAACTGTACCTATCTACCGATATTTGACAAATAAAATCATGTTTATTCCAATTTCTATCTTTTCATCTAGAATGCCATGGATCGTATAAATCGCTTCATTCTCGACCAAGTAACATGAGAAAACTACGACTTTGAGGCGTATGACTGACTTCACAGTCGTTTTGAAATTTACTTCACAGTAGCAAATTCAGTTAACTTGATTTTTTTCAAATGGAAAAGGGTTGGCTTGTCGCCTTTTTGTAAAAGATCATTTTCTTACGAAAATTTGATGCCACACACTTCCACTTTATTTTTTCTATTTTTCTGAATAATTGCAAGAAACAATCATACCTAATAACAAATAATACGTATTCGGTATACTTATGCACTAAGTCTTGTTATCCGTGACAAATAATTGAAGCTGTTGTTAAGACTACCTAAACAAATAGGCTAATGAATATGCTGCTACTTTTAAAAATTTATTTGTTGCTAATTCACGGGGAAACAAAAAAGAATGCAACTGAGGCAGCTCGAATTTATGCTCAAAGGTTCCTTAATCCATTATTTTCCAAAGCTGGAAAGAAAAATGCTGAATGAACCGGCCAATAACTTCATAGTCATGGAAGAAAAAAAAGTCGACGTATCCGTTTGGAGAATCCTTCACAAATATAATTATCGATAATTCAAGTACGAAGTACTCCAACATCTTTACGATAACGATCACAACCAATGATTGACTTATTGCAACTGGTTTTTGACTCATTACCGAGAAGATATACGTTTTCCATTTGAAATTATTTATTCAGATGAATCCCGATTCACTAAATTTCGTTTGTCTATTCAATGATAAAAAAGTTATAGGGGTGAGCCACCGTAGATAATCACCCGGTATTCCTCGCAGAATGAATGTATCGCCAAACATAACACAACAATTCTGAAGTAATATTTCCTCTCCGGGAAAATAAAGTGCATCAATATTCGTAATAACATTGCACGTGAAATGTATTCCAGAAACTCATGTCATAGCAACGCATTTCTTTCGACGTTCACAAAAGAAACAAAAGTGCCATTGAAATTTATGCATTCTCCAGATTCTGCCATTCTTTCCAATATTTCTTGAACAAATGATTGCTTTATTGCAATCGTAGAATTTATGCAGCATCTCTAGGTTTCATTGAAGCTGAGAGGAAATTGGAATATATTGTATTCTCATATATTTTCATCTTGCGAAGACAATGTTTTATTCCGCACATTTTTGTGAAGTCGCATGAAATGAAACCCTCGAAGAAGGCCATTAATTTCGAAGCAAAATTTCCCTATTACAATGATTAATGGATGAATTCGCAGTCATCTAATAAATGGAAATGCAAATTATGCTTTCTAATGTAGCCAGTATCGGATCAAATTTAGGGGGTGTTGGTAATTTTCAAGATATTGCGTGACACGAAATTTATCAACAGAGAGGAAATGGCTCATGTTACATACAGTAGTGACATTTTATGCAGTCACCATTAATGACTGATGTAATGTTGGTAGATTCTGACAACAAGATGGTTATCAGAAAATAATTGAAAGAAATATATATTTTCATCAAATATGAACTTTTGTAAATTTGTGTTCTTTGATATCTGATGATATCGAAATATCATCTACTCAATGTTGACCGTTTCACTAAAATTCAAATAATGTTCCATCTTTTTCTTCAGAAACTAGATATCGGTAGGGCCATTGGTGACAATTATTAGTTTGGTTGTGAATTTGAATCAAATAGTACAAAAACAAATCTGACAGGATGAAAAAGACCTCTCTCCAAATATGATAGGGACAGTTGTACAAATAATGGTTATCGGGGTAACATGAATATATATTTAACAGCTCCGAAATATTCGTTTTATCCTAGTGTTCAGCTTTGAAAATCCATCAACTTGTGCTTCTAGAGTCACGGAAGTTATTCCGTCATCAATGGATGCATATATTACTGCGAGTAAGCTCTCCACTAAGAAAGATTTCGCCTACCGGCAGTGGCGTAAAAATCCCAGTGTCGAAAACCAAACTAGGTTTGTTCATGCTCGCAAAAGCTGCAAACCACCATATCGCTGAATATTTTCAAGGCTTCAGCATCTTGAGCGATCTTCAATATGACTTTCGGAAACGAAGGTCAATAGGCGATCTTCTATCGTATGTCACCCATATTTGGAATCACGCAAACATGGAGTCAAGAGTTGTTACGCTTGATATTTCTAAAGCCTTTGACCGTGAGTGGCATGAGTATTTGTTGGCCAAACTTCGATGCTATGGCTTGTCGAATCATTTTTGTGATTCTTTTCTCAAGCTTCCTGAAAGAACGATTCCTGCAAGTGGCTGTTGATATATATCTCTTCAGTACTTTCACCATCAACGCTGGTGTTCCCAGAGGATCAACATTGTCTCCATCCACATTTTTGTTTTATATCAAAAACTTATTGGGAAAAAACAGGAATCCCATATATTGATTTCATTCCATTTAGATTTCAGAACATCGGCTACGGATGAGAATGCATATTTTGATGAGAATCTAGAGGTGATTTCGAGTTGAGAAGAAAGTAACCAAGTTCTATTCAATGCCACAAAAACCTAGTCATCGGTTTTTTCCAAAAGATGAATGTTTCCGAACCGAATATAATAACGTCAGGTCAGACAATTCTGCTTCGATCAGTTTGTTGGGGATTGAAAAGAACTCCAATATATCCAGGCACAATCATGTCGCTGAAATTTCAAAAGCTTAAAAGACTGTTCTGAACCAGAAAGCTATACAAACCTCAGCACTTTTTGATGCTTTACAGAGCTCAGATCAGACCTTCTTTGAAGTATTGGTAACATGGTATGGAGCTCCACCCCTAAGCATACCCTGAAGCTGTTGGATTTCATCCAGGAAAGAGTCATTCGCCTGATTGGAGACACAAATATCACTTGCAACTTTGATAGTCTGGAACATCGAAGAATGATTGGAGATCATTTCACGGGAAGTGTTCAAGTGACTTGGCACATTTGATTCCACCAAGAGCGGTACATATCAGAAATACGCGACGGAATGTAGCTACTCATCATTTTGAGGATCAACTCTTAAACTTTACTGTTCAAAAACTGCTCCATTCAGATTCCTGAGTTTATGTGGAATTACTTTCTGAGAACTTTTTACCAAATGAATTCGATCAATTATTCAAATCCAACGTGACTCGCCACTTTCGCACAGGCATCGCTCTCAGAGCGACATAATGATAATCCTGTGTGATCTTCATAAAAATTTCCATATCGACAGTTTCGAAATATATCTTGTATTATTTTATATTTCATTCACCAGTCAGTGAAATTGTCAACTGAGACTCTCAAAAATTTGTCTTGTCTATTATTAAACAAATTGATTTAAGACACCAAAGGTGTGGTATACCTGTATGTGTGGTACACCTGTATGGTATACCTGTATAGCATAAATATGGCTAGCCTTGCAAATTTTCAAGTTTTCCCATTCTAATCTTCCTCTAGAAGATGATCACTTGGTGATCGAAACACGTTTCGAGGTGTTAAAAATAACGATTTGATGTTGGGAAAATATTTCAGTAATATTCGAAAAATGACTGAATGTAATAAACATCAGTTTTATTCAGGGATACAACAAGCTACAACCAACAATCTGGAGATTGTGAGTTGGCAAATCAAGTATACAAAAATGTAGGGATTCCATATTGAGGTAGAAATTACAACAAAATACTTTTCCGCACATCAAGACAGCAAGACTATTTGATACCTAACCAAGTTGGTGAAACATTGACCTACTCGTCCAAACTATTCAGAGTGTTGCAGCTTCGTTGTGTGAAAAACTCTTTAGGTTGGATATATTCTTCTTGAATGATTTCATTTATACCTACTTTTCGAACAGTAAGAAATAATTGAGAATTATCAGTCTAGAAAATCTTTCACAATTTATTCTATAACTCTATCAGCAATTATAGTACTTGTAAGCACATCACCACAATAACACGCAAATGAGAGACACTTATCGTAATGCTCCAAAAACATATCGATATCAGGAATAACAAAATCAACAAAATGAAATTGAAAAATAGAAAAAGCAACACAAGAACATGGTTTCAAATTATGTAGAAATGAGTTGAAATATTTCTGAAACATCGTTGTGATAATAAGTATAAATATATGAGGACACGACAATATAAAATAATGCAATGAAGAGCCACCTGTTTTGAGTTCTCTACGAAACTTAATGTGTAATTGCTAGATGGTTAATTGCATGAGTAGTTCAACTGAACATCTCACAGAACGTATCTTCTTGAAAGTAACAATGGAAAAATATTTCTATGTTGAAGTTTCTCTCCTAATTTTGTTACGTTACTCTTCTCTTTTTTCGATTTTCAGCCAGAGAGCGGTACATGTGCCCAGATGGAACGACTAGCTCTCGATTTACGGAGACTAGGGCGCAGGTCGGTTTTTGATTATTTATATGAACTCATACATAAGTGCTGAGTTACCAAATTAAAAGCTTTCATTTGGGCGCCATTTACACTAGTTTCAGAATTACTGCCAACTTAGTTACACCGGGATAGGGGATATCTCAAGAATACCAATTACACAAGGAATACAATTTACTTGAGAGTTTTGATCGGGTTTTGCATCTCCAACTTTGAAATGAATTAATTAATGAATATATTGAATCAGTATTGAAAATGGATGGTCAATCAGTATCGAGAATAAATGGTCACTGTGTGAAAAAATATCAAAATTATCAAATTTTCTATTCTCCTCAATAGAAAACTTAACAAAGTACATTAGTAGGAGAGCTAGTGAACCCTCCGACTAACGGTCTTCCTGTAAGGCTAGAAATTTGTACAGTGATGAGTCATAGCACGCCAAGGCCAACACCCATGACCTGGCAGG
>WOGO01008733.1:0-10511 GCA_015342085.1 Leptinotarsa defecta
TATGTGGCTTGTGGAGGTGGTATTGAACTTTAATTTATATTTTGCCTTAATTGTTGATTTATAAAGATAATTTTCCTTTTTTAAAGTAGAATATCTAAGTACGTATAAATTATTTCAACTTGATAAAGGCGCTGTTGCCAATATGTGAATTAGAAACAAATCCCTTTGAAAATTGAAACCCAACATTTGAAACATCAATTTGAATACTCATGATGAATCAGCCTCAACTTTATTTTGTTCAAACTTGCATTTGCTGTAATAACCGAAATTGAGGAACATTTCCCATTGTTGTTTCTGAGTCCTCTGAGTCCTTATAAAACTCTTCAAGTCATTGCTTCGGTTGAACGGTATTTTTTCCCATCAAGAAGCAGTATAAAATTAAAACACGAAATGGTTCTTGATCCATTGTTTTGAAAATCTTAGCACATCATCTTAGCACAATAACTCACAGACTTATGAAATTTCAACAGCTGTCAATTGGAGCCCATCTAGTATTTTCAAGTCATTGACATAAAATTATTACGAAATGAAAATATGCCTTATTAGATATTCAACAGTGTGACATTGCTTGAAAACAATCGATGAACTTCAATAACCTATTGAGGATTCAGGCAGACATTCACCTGTATCGCACCTTGAAATATTAATAAACAGAAGGTTTGGATATTTTATTTATCAGAAACTGTATTTTTATATGACTATTGTTAAATATGGTATCTGAACAAACAAAAAAATAAATGATACTTTTTGTGATTGACATGGTTCAGTCATCAGGGAGTAACCTACAAATTTTTCCATTTCGAAAGAAAATCGAAGTTTGAAAAATGACTCTGTCGTCACTAACATTGAGATGCCCCCCTCCTTCAACACGCGTTTCAAAATGTATCGGATTTTTGTGAAGCAGGAAAAAGAACATGGATGAAGTCTTCGTTCCGTAATATGAAACGCTTATTAATTTCGGAAGTAACAGTCAAATCGACCTGGAAAACAAATTGACGTCACGGCCAACGTTTTTACTGAATTCTGAAAAAAACACTGACAAAAAAAATTGTAAAAAATATAAATCGTGGTACTATTATGCATGTAGTTTTCATCTATGCGGTTATTCCAATATCAGCTCAAATGTGCATTGTACGAGAATAATGTTGGTCTATAAATTAGAATAAGAATAAAAAAAAGGCTGGTTGTATGTTATACTCATAATACAATTATTGTATTGTAATACGTTCAATAGTGTGGTATATGGTATAGTGGCAGACAATTTATAATTATTGTAAATTGTATAGTATAAAATAGTGTAGTACAAGATAATGCTATACAATTTATAATTATTATAAATTTTATAGTATAATCCAAGATCATACTATACTATTTATAGGAATCATAAATTGTCTACGACTATACTATTTGTCACACTATATTAATAGTTTAATATTTCAATGATGTGGTAAATAGTATAGTTATACACAATTTATAATTATTATTAATTGTATAGTATAAAATAGTGTAGTCCAAGATCATGCCATACAATTTATAATAATTATGAATTGTCTTCACAATTTTTCACAATATTAAACTAATAATAGTGTCGCAAATACTACAGTCGAACAAAATTTTTAATTATTATAAATTGTCTAGTATAGTCCAAGATCATACTATATTATTTATAGTACTTATGAATTGCTACGACTATACTATTTGCCACACTATATTAATAGTTTAATATTTCAATAATGTGGTAAATAGTATAGTCACAGACAATTTATAATAATTATAAATTGTGTACTATAAAATAGTGTAAACTAAGATCATGCCATACAATTTATAATAATTATGAATTGCCTTCACAAATTTTCACAATATTAAACTAATAATAGTGTCGCAAATACTACAGTTCAAGAAAATTCATAATTATAATAAATTGTATAGAGATGATACTATACTATTTATAGCAATTATAAATTGTCTACGACTATATTATTGGCCACATTATATAAATGTTTTAATAGTGTGGTAAATAGTATAGTAGTGGACAATTTATAATTATTATAAGTGGTACAATATGAAATAGTTCAGTCAAAGATCATACTATACAATTTATAATAACTGAAAACTATCTTCCACTGTACTATTTACACTATTTTAAAGGGCCTCCTAAGTATTCAAAACGCAATAAATTTTTGAAATGTTCACCTTGCATTGCATTTTATAATATTTATAGTTTGTTTATAGATTTTCAAAACTTGTTAAAATTGTTGATTAGTAATGACTCTTAAAAAAAAACAGAGTTGGATAGATAAGTAATCAAAATATCAGGCAAACAAGGTTTCACCATACCCCTCTTTCCATTAAAAGGAAGGTAATATTTTTACTCACTGTTTCAATCGACATTCAAACAAAATGTCTACATTCACCTGACCTATGCATTTATTTCTAGACTATTTAGATTTCGATTATAATAATAAGCAAATTGAAAGTATCCATCCCAACCATCTGGCAATATCGGAGAGCGGTAAACAAAATTCTGCAACAACATCCTGAAGATAAAAGTTAACATCATCGCCTCGAAAGCTAACGGAAAAGCCTCGCGAATCCTCATCGAACGTTTGTAGCGGTTTTCCGCCAAACAAGTTATTGACTTTATTCTCGCAAAACTTTTCCTACAAAGTATCCTCTCCAGAAAGACGATACATCTTGTGCTTCATTATTTTCCAGCTTGATCGAATTTCACTTTAAACGGGCGGGATTGGATGTCTTTGAACTCTTAACAAGCGCTCATTTAGGAGAAAATGTAAAACAATTTTTTTTTAATATAAAAGGCGGTGAACAAGAAGATGATTGAAAAGTTTGCTTTGAAGTGCGTTGGAAAATTCATATGGTTAATTTATCATTACCAAAGAACCAATTAACTTTTCTTTTTTCCTGTGAAACGGTTGGTCATATTAGGATTATCTTTTGAGTTTTTTAAAAAGTAGAAAAATTGTTTTGGAACAAACATTTTTATTGTTTTCTGAAATATCTACTTCTAGGGTTAATACAATCGATACATCAATTCTCGAAGTTTACTCTGAAGTTTTGCAAGTCTCCATTAGCTGAAATCACTGTTCACGTATTTTGTATGATATAGGGGAACAAAACAGTCACTGTGCGATAAATCAGGAGAATATACCTGACACGAATCGCCAATTCCATGTTTTCTGCTTCAAACGGTCAATTTGATGTTTATGTGATCACAGGCATTGTCATGATGAAGACTGATGCGATATTTTAGGTTGTTTTTCCTAATTTGGTCGAGAATATTTGACGAACTTCGATACTCTCAAAAGAACAGTCCCGATATGCACATTGAAGCTACAAAAACAAGCGATCTATTTTTTGGAAGTACTTGGTGAAAAAGTAAATGTGTCGTCAACTGTAACTATTTTATTCACATTTAGTAGTTCTCAAATTCAATTGTTTGAGCATGTTTGAGCGTCCCTCAACTTGTGTCGAATTGATCTAGAACAAATCTTTTTCACACCTAAGTCTTCATTCAAAATGAAAGCAATGGCTTTTTTTAGTAGGTCATCCTTGTAATGGGCAGTTTTAATATATACAGGATTAGTTTTTTTCAACTTATAAACAAAGGAAAAAAGCAAATAAGTTATAAATCAACTCTTTTTTTTCGATCATGTAAAGAAGTTACTTTCAAATACAAACTCGAAGAAAAAGCACTCTCGAATTATCTACTTTCATATAAAATTGGATTACACGAAAGAAAAAATACTTTAGAAACGTCTACTTTTTCCCGAAAACTAAAAATGTGCACCTTTCAATAGAATTTTTTATCGCACGATTTTTATAACCTATATTGGGAGTTTTTTGAAAGCATATATATTGCGACTAATTTCTGAAGTTCTTAACAATGTTTTAAAAAGTCTGCTTTAAAAAGTATACGAGTCCAAAATGAAATTTCAATGTGTTTTACGACTTCTTTTTTAACGTTCAAGTCACACTTGTTCATTTATTCAAAAGTGGATGATTTATTTTACTAACAGCGTTATCATTAACAAAAGAACTCAATGTTCAGCTTAGCAACTTGTTTCATTGCAAAGTAAAAACTTTCACGGCCGGAAAGCTATTTTCCAGGTTTTTTTGGCCATGGTCTGCAGGTTTCATGTTTGAAGTTTCGTCTACTACTGCGGTAGACATTATCAAAGTCGATGCGGTACTGCTTGCAGTGCCCAAGTTGGTGTATGACTCTGGTTTTTTCATTATATTAGGAGGCGTGGATTGATTCCTCGTAATTGGCTTGACTTTTTTGTACCTTTAAGAACAGGTAGCCAAATTTTTATAATGTTCATTGCCTTTTCTTTTCTATTGAAATTATCCCTGTTTTTGAATTTCTATTGCCTGTCTATAAACTCTTGAATAGTAATTTTGAGTTTTAGGGAGTATCTTCGAATGGGATAATGTGAGTACCTTCTTTTTTAAGGGCATATACGGCTCTAGAGCTGATTTGTCGGATTGTCAGAGTCGATAACTTCTCTTGTGTTCACGGAAGCGGGTTAGGTTAGGTTAGGTCCAAAGTGAGTGGGTCTATTCGACCCTCCACAGCCATCCGCAAGGCTTTATTGTGGCTCACACCTAACAAATCCGGCTTCTTAACGAAGCCTATTAGTTTGCATGGTGAGATTCTGCAGATTCTGCCAGAAGTCCATAAATATTCTTGCCATCCAGGTGTTTAATCTTTGTTTGGCAAAGCCTAAGACTATGCCAATGACAGGTTCTGGTCCGATAAAGCTGCTTGCAGCACCCACCTTTGCAAGGGAGTCAGCAGTCTCATTGCTCTCCAGTCTAGTATGGCCAAGAATCCAGACCAGAGACAATCTGTAGAGTTTTCCTAACGAGGAGAGTCGTTTTTAGCAATTTGCTACCAATTTAGACGTTGCTTGGTAGGAACCAAAAGCTTTCAACGCCGCTTGACTGTCCGAGAATATTTTTATTGACTTGTGTTGACGTTGGATTCTTTCAATCTCTCCACACACAATTTAATAGTGTAAATTTCCACTTGAAATGCAGTCGCATAGGTTCCTAGGCAGGTTAATATCTCTGTCCTGGGTCTGCGACTGAAAAGACCTGCACCAGAACCGGAAGGTGTTTTTGATCCATATCTGTACACTCTGTGAGCCCGTATGTTCACAAGAACCGGTTTCGGTTTATTCGACTTAGACTTGAGAATGGTCTAATGAACCGAAACCGGTCGTAACGAATAATTAACTTAGTATAAATTAGACAAAAGTTATTTTCTTCATCCGATATTATGAAAAAGTTTGCCACCATCCGACTTATTGGACTGGTAATGCGAATTCTTTATGAATAGCTCCTGATGATGCCTTAATTAACGTCAAAAAAATCATTCCCCAGTTCTGATTCCTGGGAAACATTGCTTTCTTCGGATTCATTTTGTGACAGCGGTTCCGAGAAAAGAGTAAAATTGATAAGCGCTACGTAAATAGGTATTATGACTATCGTTCATTTATACTAATCGCACAAAAGAATAAGCCACATAGTTTTTCGAGTAATAAACAAAAATCATTTCATTGATAATGTTTTAGATTATTCAAAACGAAACATCATTTAATTTTGAGATAAATGATGAAAGTAGTTAATAAATCACCCAAAAACTTTTCGGAACGAATGTAATTTGTTGAATTTCTTGCTCATTTGTTTGATGACCTTAGATTATTCGACTTTATGTAAACTGGGGTCACGCCAATATTGACCTCAGTAAAACATTGCCGGCGAGCTCAATGTTGGAATAGGCAATCGAGGCCTTTTCAATATCTCTTCACCCACACGATTTTATTAAAACAATGGATACTTTCTTTGTATTCTAATTTTGTACAATATCACTTTTCTATTTCCAGTTCAAATGCATGAAGGGTGACTTTGTTCTTACCCTACAAATAAAAAAATATTCGAATAGTTTATACAGACAATTTTGCGAAATGAAAAATGAATTTCAATTCTTCATGGAAGACCAATCTTGCAGATTGGTCTTCAATGTTCAGTTCTAAAAGACGACGATAGAGGGTTTGTAATTCGTGTCGTCGGAGTTACTAACTATGAGCTAATACCTTTTATCCATTGAGGTGAGTGGTCTGCATTGTCTCCTGGTTCCGATGAGCCCCATTATCAGTGTTATATGTTTCTGTAAGTAGAAGCGCGAGGCTGGGAGTACTTGCCTGCTTCGGTCTTTCCTAACGTCAAATCACGGCGGTTGATATAAAATCTTGTATTAAATTATACCAGCGTAATTATTCTTGACTTGATATTATAATTTTCAGAGCCTGATTGTTACATTCGAAAGACAATGCTCTTTATTAGTAGGAGTGAGCTGACGTTAATAAGTTGAAGGCTGGCCAATTGATATACAAGCTAACAAGGACATCTTAATTTTCACCTACGTACTGAACTATGATCATAATAATAGCTTTGTGGAATTTCCTTGAACGGAAATCAAATTAGAGAATATACAAGATTCAATTTCTATATCAGAACTCATTACTTTATAAGAACTAATGACAATTTCATTGCGTTCCTCGATTCCTATGTTTTGAAAGCGAAGAAACTCGATAAGTTCGACTATAATTCAGCTAAGTGGACAACACTCGTATTTTTTCAATAGCTTGCTTTTACTATCGCTTTAAAATACCATACGAACGCATCGGCAATAATTAGTATTCTTGTCGTTCTGCCGTTGTTACTGAACCCTAGGAAATACTGCTTGTAACCTCAACTAACAACACATCGTTCACCTGTTCGTAAACTCTGCGTGACGGAAAAGGAGAATATTGCTTCTTCGAATTAGCATTATTACTACTATGAGTAGCGGTAATGAAAGGATCAAATTCATTCGGAATGGTGGCGATGATTATTGTTTCGAAACGAACAATGGATTATTATTTTCCATCGTCGTCAATTAGTTACACCGCGGTGACACTGATGTACTTCATAATTGCTTGAGGTGCTGCTTTGATATTTTTCAGCTGAACTTTCAAGTAATTTGTCAGTGATTGGTGATTTTTCAGAGGTACAAAGAATACCCGCTCTGGGTGGTAAATTTCTTTCTAGCGAGTATTCTCTTGAGGCCTGAGAACAGGAAAAAGTCGATGGGGCCGGATCTGGAGAATACGTCGGATGCGAAAACAATTCGAAGCCAAGTTCATGCAATTTTGCCACCGTTTTCATTGATTTGTGACACAGTGGATTATCTTGATGAAACCGCTTTTTCTTTTTCTTCAAATGGGGTCGTTTTTTCGCGATTTCTTCCTTCAAACGCTGCAATAATGCTATGTAATGTTCGCTGTTAACAGAGCTTTCGTATACCCAAATATCAATGAACGATATGTCCAACAGATTCCTTTGATACCTTTAGAGTCTCAGCTATCTAGATCAGATTCATTTTGCAGTCATCTAAAATCATTTTGTGTACTTTTTTTATGTTTTCGTCGGTAACAGCCTCTTTGGGACGTCCACTGTGTGCGTTGGTTCTCTGTGCTCATCTTTAGCTGTAGAGTAGGAAGGGTGACTATAAGCCCACTGCAATTAGGCCACATGTGACCCCTCCAGTCCCCTGGCCGTTCCCCTATCCGCCACCTGGGGACAGTATTTTTTTTAGCCAAAACGCAATACTGCATCAACACACGAAAATCCCACAACAGCTGTGAAATTTTTACACGTGTCTTTTGAAGGTTGGGGTTAACTAAACATCATTTTTGAAGGTTAGGGTGTACTGAAAACCATATGGATTCAATACTAGTTGCGCCATCTGTGTGCTAGCCTACGAACTTTTCAGCAAACCTACTACAGCATGTATAAACATTCGCGAAAAAACACATTTTCGTCGTTCAAAGTTTTTCCCAGTTCATATATATAACGGAATAATGTTTTGGCACATTCGCTATTAATGTCTGGTATGTCACAGATGTTTTCACTAAAGGATTTGTTAAAAATTCGTAGTTTATTAGAAAAAAAATGAATCAGAATGTCACTGACTCATCAAAACAAATTTTTTGTTGAGTTTATCGGATGGATAGTAGAGAATCACTGAAAAATGATATAAATGATTTGTTTGTCTATTTTTTAGTTCAAGATGAGCACATCAACCACTAGGATTATTAGCGCTATGTTACATTTTGCATTATATGATTATTGTATTTAAATCAAATGATACATATTGATATTTGTCAAGAATGACATGAGACTTTCAATATTACAAGTTCACTGAGAGTTTCTCGTAGTTCTTTCGGTATTCCGAATTCTATTCTTGCTTCCTGATACTTCCTCGCGTGATAAAAGAAAGTAGTGCTTTATTTCGTTTAGTTTCGAAATTGTCTGGAGCCATTCCCTCTGCCACTCGTTTATTATCATATTCTTGACGTATCTTTTCGTATCAGACGGAGTTATTTTGGTGATTATCCTTGATCTATGATCGTCTATCGCTTCTTTGGCTGCAATATCTGGCTTTTCATTACCAGCAGTTCCAATATGCGATGGGACCCATAATAATATTCATTTTTTCTCTGACTCTTCGATTCTATATAGTTATTATTAATATTATGGAATTGTCTGTATATAACTGTTGCATACCCTTACTGTCTGTTACAATCAGAAATCTATCTGCAGGATGATTTTTCAGAAATAATAATGCTCATAGTAATGCGAATAGTTCAGCTGTGTATAAACATATAGCTTGGGGAGCTTGTGTTTTAATGTTTCGTCCGGCGATACAACAGCTGACCCAAGTCCCTGATCTGTTTTTGAAGCATCGGTGTACAGAATTACATGGTTCTCATAAAGGGTTAGTTTTTGTTTGAATAAGTTCAGTAGAATTTGAGGAAGAGTATCATTTTTTGTGAAACAGGATAAAGAGGAGTCACATATAGGAGGATTGATCATCCAAGGAGGAGGGGTAGATTTGTTTGTAGTTAACTGTATTCAGCAATATTTGGTAGTTTCCTTTACTGACATTTTCGATAACCACTTGTTTTGTAGTTCATCTACACAAAAATAGTTCATCTACATTAAAAGTAATCGTACTTTTTCCTGTAGAATTAACATGAAAATCAACAGGAAATCAACTCTTTCAATCTCGGTCTAATCACTCGGTTATTATGAAGTAAAACTAATGATCATCTTCAAATTACTGTATTTTAATTGCGGCCGAAACTCAGTACTCTAATAACATTACATAAACCGTCGAACAATGAGCCGTCGTTGCTATGTAACCGGTAGATTGTAACAATGGCGAGGTGGAAGACTTCAATTCTCCTCAATGAAATCTCATGAAAACCGAGCACATAATAAAGCAGAGTCAATTAGTTAGATTCGACGTGAAAAAAATCCCATGTGAACAGTCGTTTGAAGTCATTGTACAAACTGTGACACGAGTGGGAATCAGCTAACTGTCAATTTGTGTGGTTGAAGAGCGGAATTCACAAGTTCATCTCTCTGAGTATCAATTAAGTAGTTTATTTATTCTCTTCCCTCTTGACTTGACGGATAAAGAATTTTACACGCCTGGTCAGTCATTCATCGCTGGGCGTTTTTTACTCGTTTGATACATTGTATGGAATGATAAGTATTTGAAGAGTGAACACACTAAACCAAGAGGCCATTGAAGAGTATTACTAAAACCTTTCCTTAACAAATATTATCGAGGTTTTGCATTTCTGGTGATGCAATACAAAGACGAAAGGTAATTTTGGTAAACTAATGATTGAGTAAAGGGATTCCTACAAAGTAAAAACAATTTTGAGATTCACTGTACAATTTCTAATGGTACCGCAACGTATTCCAAAAACAACCTATGTGAGATTTCCAGTTGAAAGTTTACAAAACTGCCGACACGTGTTTTGCTATACAATAACATCTTTGGACGTCACAACTTTGATAACAAACGTTATTCGAATACGTTTCATTCCGAAAAGCAATTTCCAACTCCTAATGTCACGAGAGATAAGAGAATGTAACATGTCACTTCACTAAAGAATGGGGGGTGAGCCTGCCTGTTGAACATTATAAGCCAGCCAATTCCTCCCTTTACCTATTGAAGCCACGTTAACGTTTCCCCAAAACGCGTTTGTACTATAATGGCACTGTCAATCATGTTGATATTTTGTTATGCGTGTGCTAATGGAAAAGAGAATTATAGTGGAAGTTGTGTATTGTGTGTCGCTTTTACTTCACTCCAGGAAATTACTATTATATTAGAAAATTGAATCATGAATGATACGGAACTTGGTGTTCCGTATCATTCAAAGTTTGTAAATACACGTACAAATTATATCGAGTGGTCCAACGAAAAGTATGTACCTTGCTTTTCTCCTTTTTTTTTTGTAACTTAACGCAAAAATGCTCGGACAGGTCAATTTTGCTTTTGTGGGGAACACATTTTAGATGTTTTTTTCTACCTGCGCCTTCAACCCCCTAGCGAGGGTGAGTAACAACCCTAAAATTTTAAATGA
>WOGO01008734.1:0-10510 GCA_015342085.1 Leptinotarsa defecta
CTTAGTGTCTACCGCTGCGTACATCTTTTTGATTAAATCGGCCATTGCATCTTGTGTTGATTTACCCTCCATAAAACCAAATTGATTATCAGAAATTAAATTGTACTTTTCTACAAAACTGAAAATTAGTTTTTTTAAGATTTTTTCTATTATTTTACTAATATTCGAAATAACTGAAATAGATCTATAATTTGTAAGGGAACTTTAAGTTCCTGACTTATACAGTAAGTGTATTTGAAATTATGTTTGTGCGGAATTTTTGATCTGTTCTCGTTATTTCATCAGCAAGGTTTGCACCCACACTGATGAAATAATTATTGAATGATTCTGCTATAATGAAAGTGTCTGTTTGGGTTTCATTGTCTACCTGTATTTCTTTGATCCTATTGACTGATTCTTTCCTTTGTAGTTTTTTACACAGTTCCACATGTGATTCGGACAATTCTTATCTTTATTGATCATTCTCTTATAATAGTCTGCCTTACTTTTATTAATAAGAGAATCTAGAGTGTCCCCTGTATATTTCAAACTCATTTTTTGAGTTTAAATTACCTGGGTTTTTTAAAAATTTTCTGTACATATCATTTTTTTTGTTGACAGATTTAACATCAGTTATCCAGGGACTCCTTTTCTGGGTTTTTCTGTTAATAGTGAACGTATTACTACTTTGCTCTATATGTATTTTTAATGTATTATTAAACGATTCCTTAATACAATTTATATTGGCTATAAACATTTCCGCCCATGTTTCCAGGACTAATCTTTCTTTCAGTTCATCATAATTTATATATGTTTTTTGACATACATTTGATTTTGATTTTTCTTCTTCAGATTGAAGCCTACATTGCAGAATTTCCGAATAATGGTCCGAGAGGGACGATTTTAATATTATTGGAATGAAATCCTCATATATTTTGTTAGTTTTTATAAAAATATGATCAAGACAGCTGCTGCTTTGACCTTGTTCACGAGTTGCCTCGTTAATCATTGAAATATATCCATGTTCTTCCATGCAATTCAAATATTCTTCCCTATCATCACTCTCTTTAAGGAGATCTATATTTATATCACCAAGTATGATATTGATATTTTTATTATTATTACAAGTTTCTAAATAAATATTCAAGTCAAGATTGAAATTATTGACATCTGTAGACGGTGATCTATATATGGATACAATATTTTAAGTTTTCCCATTCACTTCAAAAGTCAACTCAATTGCATGCCTGCTGCCAAGGATAATGATCTTACGATTGAAATGTAATTCTTTCCTGATGTAGATAAGGATACCATCTGCCTTATTGAAGTCATCCCCCGAATAAATTATATCATTTCCATCCAAGTTAAATATTTCCGCATCATACAGATTTCACGTTTCAGTTAAAATTATGCAATCAAAATTACATTTGAATTCACTAAGAAATATTGTAAGTTCATCAGTGTTTTGCAAGACTTCTAATATTATTGTGAATTATGTTAATCATCGAGGCTTTTTCAAGCAATCGATTGCAACATGTACTCAACAGACATCAGTCAATCAACAGAGTTGGGTACTTTAGTACATATTTGTGTTGGTAGGTAATCTCTTATATATGCATCCATTTAATTTTGTTTTGAATGAATAATTTGGAGTAAGAAATATATAGTACATAAAACTAAAAAGTGTTGAATAATATAAACATATACTTAACGTTTGCTAATTTGCAGATTTTTCTTCTGGTTCCTCAAGGCACTATCTATTTCTGTTGTTTTTTTTTGGAGTTTCGTTTGATGTTACGCGTCTTGGTGGTGATTTTTGACTGATTTTGAGAATAGGTTGCTTTTCCTTGTTCGAAATTTGAAGTTAGTTGGATTGCTGGATCTTCTTCAAAATCTACTTCTTTGGAAGAAGGGGTAGACGGTTCGCTTTGTACTTTTATTTCGATATTGGGTGAGGTAGGATAATCGTTTTCTTTATCGAAATTCTTTATGTATTCTACTGTGTAGGCTTCTTCTTCTATAATCAGGTTTTCGCCTTTTATAACTTCGTGCTTATGTTTGTCTCTTGCTTCCTTCAAACTTCTCAGTAGTATTTTTCTGTCTTCCAGATCCTTCGTTGTTAGTTCTTCACTCACTACTATCCCAGTACATTTCAATTTTCAGGTATGTAGTGAGTGATAATAAAATTGGTCTATTATGGGTGTTCCTTTTACCTAATCTAAATATATTATTGATTTGTCTGTTTTCCAGATGGACTTCCAATTTAATCATGAAAAAATGTGTGATGGATGAAACCAGATTTTCTTTGTTTTCTTCCGATGTTTCTTGTGAACCGTAGTGGATAGTGGACGCCACTGGCACTGGATTTAATCTGATGTCCACAAAAAAACCTTGCTTAGGGCTTTTTCATTTCACTTCACAGAATGGTAATCATTCATATTCATGTCGATTTTGACTTTATTGTTCAATTTACACTTTTGTTATTAGTTCACAGCACTAGGCCAATGAACAACACACATTTTCTTATAAATTTCAACTATATATTATATATTCTCACTCTGAAAATAATTATTTTGCGGAGCTTGACAATAGTTGTGCACATACGGATAACTCGTTTCAGATGTTGAGAATAATGATGGTTTTTTGTATCTGCCTTGAACTTCATTCCAGAATTTCACTAGCTGAAATATCGATTATATTAAGCAATAAAACGTGTAATGAAATTACAATAAAATGAACATAAGAGGTGATTTATGCTGATTATATAAAATTATGAAAACAATCTTTGGAAATTCATTCGATAAGGACTCCATTGTCATTATGAACGAACTGTTGGTTAGCCGTATTTTGGCAAATAATGGGATTCTTATCTTGAAAATTGGCAAATATAGGTTTCTCAATATGCCTGATCAAATGAAAATGATGGCGTTTTCCTAACACCAGAAGTTAGTGCCAACATCCTTAATTCAACCTCAAATTTCTCCCAATTTTTCTATTTTTGAATACCTGACATAATTCTGAAGTAATTTTATGTGATTTACCCTATACTCAAAGTGAACCGTTCTCGAAATATTCACTTGTTTACTCAAAAAAACTAAGTATTCGGCTCTTGAGTGATTTTCTCCATAAAATTCCAAAAGATCAATTGAAAACATAAAAAACCTATAATTGATTCATCAAAATATTACATTCTATAGTCTTCAATGAGTAACATTTCCAAAATGTTATATAGGGTGTTCGGAATCGATGACTAATTCTGAAGATATAAATATTGGAAATCTGTTTTTCCAAATAAAATACCCTGTATTTCTGGACAGTCTTGAAATTCCGAGATGATTTCAAATCATCGTCATGAAACATATATCAAAAATCAACAGTTCACGAGATATTTAGGTTTTTCTTGAAAAGAAAACAAAACATCCAACTTACGAGACTCATTAATTTGCCGTCATGATTTCAGATAAATAAATAATGAATTGGAAAATATTTATTATGAATGTTTCACAAAATATATATTCAAAGACATTTTTGTTCAATTACAGTCATTTATTGACTTTCTTCATGAAATTGTTATTTACAGCACGACTGATTTCAAGCATCTGGGGTATTGGATGAATTTTTCATATTTATCGTTAAGAAGTAATTTATCATTTGATATAATAGGAATGCCATGGAAACAATTTCAGTTAGATGTTGATTTATTGATGTTGTTATTTCTATAAGTGTATTGTATGAATTCATGAGTAAAATGTCTCATTGAGGTTACACGAATGAAGAGCTTCTGAATTTGATCATGATCTATGATGAATGTAATCGAATTATCGACAGGATATGCAGGTTATTTGCCGAAAGGTATTCGAAAAAATTCAAACGGAATCATAATATGTTGAAAATAATGTTGAAAAATTGTTTGCTTCATGAATAATTTCTTCCAAATATAACCAAACGAAAGCCTCAGGTAGATAATGATCTGGGAATACATATATGCTACTCATCCAAATGCGTATTTTAAAAATTTTGAGAAAAACCTACCAGTTGACCCTAGAATCTTTCACCGCATTTTGAAACACCATGAATGGAAACCGGTCAAATATCAAACTGAGTTTTGTAAATGGTTGCTTGACAGTCAGAAAGATATACATTTTCTTGAAAATATTATATGGAGGGATGACGCTGAGTTTACCAAAAGTGGATTATTCAATCATCATAATATGCCATTCCCAACGGGTCTAGATCCTTCAGGTCGGTAGCTAAAGCTGTTCATCAGAACTTTACAAAATTCACAATTCTACCACTAAATTTGCGGATGGTTCAATTGCAACAACAGCCATAAAAAAAATCTTTTAGCCGAACAATTTGCGTCATAATACTCATGCTATTCCCAACGGGTCTTGATCCTTCAGGTCGGTAGCTAAAGCTGTTTATCGGAACTTTACAAAATTCACAATTCCACCACTAAATTCGCGGATGGTTTATTTGCAACAACAGCCATAGAAAAAGAAAATCTACTAGCCGAACAATTTGCGTCCCACTCTACACTCCATTTTCTGGGAAAGGCACCACCCCCTATTCACACACTAGAATACACAATGCCGGAAATTACTTTTCGACAGCAAGGCGAGCGTCTAGTCAGGCTAATTTTGAAACAGTTCTATATCAACAAGGCATCTGGCCCTGATGAAGTGCCCGTTAGCGTACTTAAAAAGTGCGCAAATGAACTCGCACCAGTATTTTCCAGATTTTTCAACCTGTCTTACTGGAAAGCGGTTTGTCCTCTTGTTGGAAGATTGATCTCGATCAGCCTATTCCCCAAAATGGCAAGAAAAATCTTACAAACAACTATAGACCAGTGGCTTTGCTATCAATGATATCAAAAATCACAGAGAAAGTCGTAAACCACCATATTCTCAAATATTTGGAGGGCTTCAAGATCTTAATGGCTTTCGGAAACAAAGATTAACAGGGTACCTTCACCCATATTTGGAATAACGCAATCAAAAAACATGAAGAATCAAGAGCTGTTGCGCTTGATACGAGTATTTCTAACGCCTTTGATCCTGTGTGGTATGAGGGTTTACTGGCCAAACTTCGATAGTATGGCTTATCGCATCATCCTGACAGAACGTTCCCTGCAAGTGGCCGTCGATGGATATCTCCCGAATACCTTCATTTTCAACGCTGGTGTTCCCCAGGGATCCATATTGTTTCCAAAACTCTCTTTATTGTATATCAACGACCCTAATGAGGATCTAGAAGAGATTCCGAATTAGAGTGAGAGTAACCAGATTCAATAGAATGCCACAAAAACCCAGGTATCGATTTTCTCCAAGAAGATGAATGTCTCCGAACCAGATATAATAATGTCAGGTCAGATAATTTCGCTTTCTGCTTCGATAAGTTTGTTTGGGGTTGAAATGAACACCAATATGTTTTGGCACAATCATGCTTTACAAAGTTCAGAGCAGACCTTCTTTGGAGTATTGGTCACATGTATAGAGCTCTGCCTCCAAACATACCCTGAATTTGGTGGATTTTATCCAGAAAAGAGCCATCTGCGAACATCACGTGCAACCTTGATAGCCTGGAACATCTAAGAAAGGTTATAATTTTTTTTCTCTTCCATAGATACTTTCACAGAAAGTGTTCAAGTGACTTGGCACATTTGATTCCACCAAGAGCGGTATATATCAGAAATACGCGACGGACTGTGGCTGCTCATCGTTTTGAGGTTCAACTCAGTTCACCTCGAACTTCACTGTTTGAGAACTCTTTCATCTGGAATACTGCGTTTATGTGGAATAAACTTTCCGAGAAAGTTTTTCCAAATGGACTTAATCTTCAGCAACTCAAATAACATGTGAATCGCTACTTTCGCACAGGCACCTCTGTGAGAGTCCCTGATAGATTTTCCTGTAGTGTTTGTGTTTTTTTTTCTCAAAAAAAAAATTGAACTGATGAAAATACACACCTCAGTCGTGACCGGCATTTCCAAGAAAGTTGGAGTTTTAACGTTTATTGTGCTATGTAGCACAATAGAATTCTGTGTTTGTACAACAGAGATATATATTTTGGATGATGCAACTGATTTTTCCTTTATTTTCAGTATTTTACTATTAATGTAGGTTACAAAAAGGATTTTAAGCTCTATGACTTCTGTTTGATTATCTGCGAACGCTTTCGACAGCTAGTCGAGCTGTCATCTTCTAGGCACTATTCTATCTGAACGTGTTATCCTGTGTGTGTCCTTTTATACCGTCCTAACGCCTCAGTATAGGTACTTCTGTTGCTTCAGGTAAATTTGCCTGTATTTGGATTACATCAAGCACTTTCTCTAGGTTTATTGTTTCTAGGAGTGTATATTGCTTTGTTTAATATGGTGAATGTTAGGTCTTGTTGTGTTTTGATTTGTACTTGTTCCTCGATAAATGATTTTTGACTGTTAAATTTATGGATGTTCAAGTTTTCCCAAATGTCCATGCGGTTTCCCTTATTGACTTGTTTTATGAGTTTTATGTTCTCTGGTGGGGGAAAGTTATGTTTGTTTTGTATGGCATGTGTTGCGAGGCTTGATTTATATACTATTGGGTTTATGTATGCCTTTTTGTGTTTATCGTACCTTTGGATCAGTTTTTTCTTGGTTTGGCCGATATAGAATTTGTTGCAATCCGAGCATTGTATACTGTATATTCCGTTTTGGTTCTTGTCTTCTTCTTTTTCAAAGCTGTTTATTTTTTGCGTTATTTTCGAGTTTGGCTTTTATGTGAAGTTGATGTTCAATGGCTTGAAGATGTTTGTTAGTTTTTTGTTTTGGCATCCTACATACGTAAATGATGCCCATCGATGTGTTGTTTTGTCTGTTGGGTTGGCTTGATGCTTGTTCTGTATTTTTTGTTTGATTTTGTTTTCTAATTTATCTAAACTTTCTTTTCTTTGATTTCCTGAGATATTTTTAAAAAAACAAAACTAATTCAGACGTAAATGGACACTTTTACATAGGCACTATTCATCGTTTTGGAATAGTATCAACCTTCTTCATGAAAAAAATTATTATACTCAAGTGATTTTTTTCTAATCTGTCTTCTCCACTCACACAAAAAAATTGAAAGACACCCCGTAAATACTTTTTTGAACTTCCGCATACACCCCATTCTGATGCATAGAATAATTTCCAAAACTCATTTCGAGTTTGAGAAGAGTCATTTTGAGCGAACGTGACAAAATCAGCGGAGACGGATCACCGCCTCCCACCCCGAAACACACTGATGAGGAATCCAATTGTGGAAAATAAATTGGAAGAGGTCGATGGATATTTTTCACTCTCCGGATCCGAATCAATAAAGAATCACGCGAGCCGAATCGGATATTTTCGCTGCAAGAGTTTGTCGAAAAGCTCGCATGTAAATCCCGTATCACTAACGAGCGATCGTCTAGAAAATGGATGGGTTTTGCTTCTTTCGACGTTGCCTTTCTTTTATCTTGTTGCGAGTTTTGTTCCGATAAAATGATATTTACAGTGGCTCGCACTGATGAGGGCGTGCCACCGGAAGAAAGGAACGTTTGTCGTTTGATGTATATTTGATACGCGAATACCACACAGAAAAACATACTAGGATGACGAATACTTCTTTGACAAGGAGTATGAGGGATATTCGATCAGGTCCACCTCATACAGTCCATTCCTCTGAACATTTGAACGGGGCAAGATCTCAAGGTTGGACAAAATTCACGTCAAAATTCACTATCGAACAATGATTTAGTTTTGGAAATCGGGCCTTCCGTTTCTGATTACCTAGTGAATAGTTCTAACTATGTTATAAATATATTTGTGAAATTAATTCATTATTTTCAATTTTTTTTTACCAATAATAACGAAAAACTAAACTTTTGAACATATAGGATGAAATCAGTATTTATCAATAACTTGTCATATACAAAAATTTTACCTAAAAAAAAAATAATAATTATGCAGACAGTATTTCTCTTAATGTTTCGGTGGTTAAAATTTGCCTTTGTTTTCCTGTTTCCCCATGGTTTGATAATGCGAATTTATCTGTTATTATTGTATCTAAACTGTTTTTGTTGGTTATTGTTGGTGTGAATTTTGGGCCTGTGGACATTGTTGAAATTTTCTCTTTGTTGAACTCAACTTTGGTCGAATTATTGATTCTACCGTTGAATTGGATATCTGATTCGACTGATTCGTTATGTATGATATGTTTTTGTTTCTGTGTTAGTGCCCTAAGTTTCTTAAGTTGAGTTTGGTACTTTCGGTTAATGAAACTACTGATTCTAGACCTGACTTGGTCATGAAAAAAGTAGCATTGGAAATTATATCCATTTGGAGAAACTTTTTCAGGAACTTTTTCAGAAAGTTTATTCCACATAAACATAGTTCTTCAAATAATGGAGTTTATACGTGAATTCAGAGTGCAATACCTTCATTATGGATTATTTTCAGTTTATTGTATTTTGAAAATGTCCTCATATGACGAAAATGCAGTAACGTTAGTTACAAATACTAACGCTTGAGAAACGTAAAAATTTTCATTTCTCATTTTTGATATGAGATTTCAGTTACCTATGAGTAGAGATTTCATATTCAGATAATTCATGGAGGAGTTCAAATGACACTTTCGTTATGGAACTATTTGGATTTGTTCCATAAAACATTTGGGAAGTTTTATTCAAAATTATGTTTCTTTTCCATTTTTTTTTCTCTCCAGGTTAGTCTTACTCTGAAAACAGTTCCAACTCTAGAAAAAAGTTTACGCAAATTTAATTACAAAAATCAAATGTATTTCCCACCGACCTATATCATATTTCCATTATTCTTTGCAGTCATCGTAATATGTGTACCTACCTATTCATTTTAGTATTCAGTACTTCATCATGGTTTCAATTGGATAAAAAAAAGTGATTTTCCATCAAAAATAATAAAAGTATCATCTGTCAAATATCCACTCTTTGCACGTCACTGGCTTCAGTCCTTTTCCTTATACACTTGTTCGTCACAACCCTTCATACAGACGGGCGAATCTCGCTTTTGCTACGGGCTAGGGTTTTCTTTGCCTTACAACACCTTAAACTACATAAAGGGATATTAGGGAATAAAAGATTTTCGAAAAAAATGAAAAATGATATTTGTAAATCGTTCATCTATAGGTAATGAACGTGTGTTTTACTTGAAACAGATTCACGACGTTTCGATCATTGTTATTCGATAGCTCTGATATTAGTGAATTCTCTCAAAGTAATCTATCGTTTGTTTGAAGCTGGGTTGACAATGTTCATGGTAGCGTGAAGTAATTTGGCTTGGAATCTTCCAATTTTTAATTTTCATTTCTTGTTAATAATTTTTAATTTTAATTTCTTGTTAATAAATCAATTTTTAATTGTTGCTCGTATTTTATTTTATTGTAATTTTAGTGTTTTTGCTTGAAATAATTGTGATTTTTTAGCTGAATCTTTTCAATTTTTATAGGTATTTCAAATCATATTATATCATATTAGACAATAGAATTCCAAACTAATGGAAAGGTAATTCATGTATGATATGAATGTCGAAATAATTAATTAACTGTATTGTGAGGCATGTACTTTATCAAAAATTAAATAGTTTTAAGGTAAACAGAAGTGTCCACAACATGCAATATTATATATATAGAGAAAACATAAGAAACTTAACAGATAATACAGTGTTTTTCTTTACTGTCCCCCCCTTTTATTTTTTGAATGAGTCAACTTCAAAAATTGAAATTTGGGATAATGCAATTATTGCATGAATAATTCATTTTGAAGTGAAATTGACAAGTGAAACTTCTAAGATGACGACTGGGAAAAACATTGAATATAAAGGTGAATAAACTTTTAATGATTGCCTGAATACATTGACATTTAACCACATAATATGGGGTAATAAGTTTGAGGTCAGTTCAGAAGATGCTCGAAATGGTTGCCTTGAACTTCTTGACATATGAACAGCCTATCCGATATTTCACGCAGAACATTTTTAAACACATTAACCCTATAAAAAAGTCCAAAGGTATCAAATCTGGCGAGCGGGCTGGCCATTCTGTAGAACCGCGACGGCCAATCCAACGACCGGGAAAAGTAGTATCCAAATAGTTTCTTACTTGTCTGGAGTAATGTAGTGGTGCTCCATCTCATTAGAATACAATATCCATATCAAATTCATTAGGATTCGCTTCGACGATTTCAGTGATAGAAGTATTTTCCAGAAGTAGTTTCCAGCATATTCAAATACAGTTTCCCTATTAAATTTTGATCAATAAATAGATGCCCTACAATAATGTTTTTCCGATAATTCTTTCCAAACGTCAATTTTTCTGGATATTGGGTATGTCTTTTTCGGAAAACGTGAGGGTTGGTGTTACTCCAATAACGGCAATTGTGTTTGTGAACATTGCCATTTGAAAAAATGTACATTCGTCACTGAAACAAATATTGTGGAGATAGGTAGGATGCCTTGCAATGGTTTCCGTCATGATTTCGCAGAATTCTGTTTTTCGAT
>WOGO01008735.1:0-10509 GCA_015342085.1 Leptinotarsa defecta
TATATTTATATATAAAAAATATCTTAGTCATCAAATAATCTTACAAATGCAGGTATTCATAAAAAACTGGAAGATATTTATTAAAAAATTCTCTTGGTGGATAAATTTCAATGTCACAAAGCAGATCCAATTGCTCCAATCAATTATGCCATACTTTAGAACAGAGTAAAAAAGTGAATGACACTAACTTACTTAGTTATTTTCTACCCATTTCAAGTTGGAATCCATCTGTACTCCCAGATATTTAGTAGATGTTTTGTTATCACAATTGGAGAGATTTATTTCAAGAGTAAGGTTTTCTGATTTTTGTTCATTCTGAATAAAGTCATTTGACATGAGAACCATGGACGAGCTTTGTCCAAAATCCTTTTGTAGATTATGTAAGTATCATATGTTTTATAATTTTTCCACTTGAACTTGCATCATCTGCACACAATGTAGTTTCTATGCCTGGAGAGCTCATTAGAATAAATCAGAAGCAGAAGTGGCCCCAATATTGACCCTTGTGACACTCCTCCAAATATCTTTTTATTACTTCTAGTATTAACCAGATCAACAATTTGGTATCTTTCAGTAAGGTAAAATTTCATAATGCACAGACTGACACCTCTTACTCTATAGAAATTTAAATTATTTGATGAAACTAAGTGGTTTACAGAATCAAATGCCACAGTTAGGTCTGTGAAAACGCTGACAAACTTTCTTTGTTCTCAAATGCGTCTTTTATGTGATTTGTGAGGAAGGCTTATGCAACCAGTGTGGGCAAATGAATATTAAATGCCATCCTTTTTGTAATATCTGGTAGTGAATGAAATTTTAAGATATTCGTTAAAACCCTCAAAAGTATGCTTATTCAAATATATTAGCAATACAGTTGGGTATGCAAATCAAAGATCCCTTACAGAACCTTCATTTTTGTAGAATGGAAATCCTTTGGCCCTTTTTTTTATTAGGAAATTGACTAATTCATTGACAGTTTGGAAATAATTAAATAGATTATACTTTCATCAAACAAAATGCAAATAAACTAAACAAAGCATGTACTTACTGTGGCACTTTTACCAATTTTCTGTGGAATGAATCCTGGATGTCCATTTGGAGTAGATATAAAAGGATTTGTTTCTTTCTAAAATAAAAAGGAAAAAACTGAAGTACTTGCTCATTTGTCACATTATTCTTGTTATACTAGGTATTATAACAGTTCTATATTGATTTTGGTACTGAATAAAATAACCAGGGCCAATCATTTTGTGAAAACGAAGAGGATTTCATATCATGAGAACTTACTGTTGTACTGGAACTTGATCCTCCAGAAGCTCTTAGTCTCTCTAAAAAAGAATTGGAATTATCAGCTTCATACACATTTTTTTTAATGTGCAGTGATACGGCTGTCCCATGCAAAAACAGTGGACAGCCAGAGAACAATGATTTCGTCAAGAATGAACAGGTTAAGTTAGAACCGAAAAGAACAAACATCTCACTACTAATTTTCACACGATTCAGAAAATGATAATCGAACCTAGGATTTCAGAAAATAACATAAATCATTATAATCATTGATTGCTACATAAATATAGATGAAACTAACTTTCTACAGAACGATCTTGATGGAAACTCATTCTTGAACCATGCAGAACAATAATAAACTCAAAAACTTAGGTATATACATAGATATTTTTTTTAATCTTTCAAACTGTTTGGGTTATTATGAAAAACTTGTTACCAAGCAGACCAGAAGAATAGTTAGTACTCAATTCTTGACTTCCTGTGTGAAATCATTTAATTTTCATTATCTTTCAGGTTATTATATGAAGAAGTTATATGAAGCAATTATAAAATATGAATGAAATGATAAATGCTTTGAGTTGTGGATGATATTCCCTTGTAGTCATTAAAATTCGCCTTGTCTAGAAAGAACTGGGAAATATTTATTTAGAAAACCTCTTGAGTGAATATTTTTATGGTCACAGAAATAAACCAGTAACCAACTTTATTAAATGATTCAACCTCATACATGTACTCATAACTTGATTTTAAATTGTCACTGTATAGAATTACCCAGAAAGTTGATATGTATGTACATACTTCAGGATTTGAATTATATAAAAATGACACTCCTGATCTATCGCTTGTGTTCTTTAAACATTCAATCTCAATGAATATTCCCGCCAAGAAATAGTATTAAACTCAAAAAGTTTAATTTTGCTTCCACCGAAGATACGCTTATTAGGTGCCAATCAATTCTTTGTCTCACAACATTTTCAGGAATCGATATATATTGCTTAAAGTTCATACACACTTCTGTGTTTTGTCAGAATATAGATGCTTGTCAGCCATATTTTTGGATAAATTGTCTACGCATTGTATTTCATGTCTTTGTTACTTCTTCGAATCGACAAATGTTGGACAGTTCCCTAGTCTTTCTTAAGCACCCACAGAACATCGAAAATCAATTTTTTTTCATCTATATGGTTCTACCATATTGGTGAATTCGGTTTCTGTCTAGTTCTTTTAAAAGATTCACGTGAGTAAACTTTTTCTATGCTTTAACCACTAGTCAGCCTACAATCTACGTTTTCTCCGACATTTATTCTCAGTAAAGAAATTAGACATGAGTCAAGCATAACACCTACCATTGGAAAAGATTTATGATCTGATTTAGCATAAATGGATTCATGACATGTTTTGGATTTATGAAACATCATCATACCAGTTTTATTTATATTAAGTTTCAAGTAATTTTTTTGGCACAATTTTTGGAGGAATCATTGTTACCATTTCCAACAGCTCTGCATTATTTCGCCCACGGATTATTACTCGTGTATCATCTTTAAATTGGTATACTACTCCAGGATTGAGGGTTTTGGTAGATCAATGACATATACTGAAAAAAGAATTGGCCCCAATACCGATCCCTGCGGTACTACATAAGTTTCTCTTGAATAATATTGTTTACCGTGTCCGTTTATACAGATGGCTAATTGCCTACTCCTTTGATGCCACAGTTTTTTAGTTTATACTGTAGTATGTAACAGTCTACTAGATCGAATGCCTTCGAAAGGTCAACATATAAGCAGACCAGAGTAATCTCATTATCGATATTTTTGATATTTTCAGTGGCGTTATAAATTGCTAATTCTGTTGAAACATTTTTTCCTGAAGCTATACTAATTCGGTGTCAGGATCTGATAACAGTTGAGTCTGTTACAGATAGTTCTCTCCACAATTTTTTGAGGCGACTGCAGCAGTAAAATTGGCTTTTAATTCGGTAATGCGGAATAAGGATCTTTTTTATAAATAGGAACTATCATTTTCGCCTACTCGAGTAGTGATACACTGCAAGGGTTTTGTGACTTGACGAAACCCGTGCAGCATGTATCTTTATGGTCAATGAGCTTGTTGTGAAGTGTATCGAGGCCTTTACATTGTAGCCTCATGGGTATATTGCGTTTGGGTATATTGTTCCTTATACTAGGAACATTGTGTATAAAGAATGCTGAATGAATTTCACTATTGGTGCCAGATGGAGCTAACGTTTGTAAACCCCAGCAAAACTGCGATAATCTTTCAACCAGGAAGAGGAATTTGGATGTTTCAACTCCACTTTCCCCAATCTTCCATTTTCCATTTGTAATGGGGGTGAAATATCTAGGTATTATTCTTGATGAAATATTCACCTGAAATACCCATTGGGAAAAATTTTTACACAAACTCAGACTTCCTACGTCGAAGCATTTGTAGAAAATCTTGAGGCTTAGGCTCCAAACCAGTCTAGTGGATTATGTAATGACTGTCTGACCAATCATAAACTAAACAATAGTTTTTGATTCTGAATCGAGTTTTCTTCAGAAGATTGGTCTTAAACTTTCAGAGGCATCTAGGATGTATCCTTTTATAGTGCATAATTGCAGAAATATATTTTACTAACATTGTTGCCGTGAAGACTCAATATTTTTCTAATGTTCGGTAGAAGTTAGAATATTGTTCCACTGTATATTTCTATATGGAGTCCTAGCAATGCTTCACATATTATTGGGATCACAACCGCAATACGTGCTTAGCTATCAAGCACAGCGGGGAACACATTACCAGTTGATGATTAATAGATTCAAATTTGAAAGCTTGGAGTTTAGAAGATGTTCAGCGTTTCTTTCATGCCTCCATAAATTGGTTAATAATTTTATTGACTGTTCTGATATACTTGAGTCATCTTAATTTACAGGTGCCACAAGTCACAGGCAGAAACAATTTAATATTATACAATTCCCGACCAAAAACCAATGTCCAATGAAACCACACATCATCACAATGTGAAATAATTTCAACAAAATTTGTAACTCTTGTGATTTATTCTGGGATAACTTGAAGCAAATTAAGCATGTAATACAAAATTTGTGATATTTCACTTGTTTTTCTTCCACTGTACTTGTAGTTATCTATTTTTCTAGTGGCATTCTTTTTCTTTTCCTTTTGTTACTTAATATTGCTCTGTGAGGGGATTATATAATCTGCTGGGCAATAAATACTATTATTATTACTATTAATTATCAGGTGGATTTACAGCAAACGGTTCAGATGATGCTGACTTGTGTCCAGAGACAGTCAGTTGTTGCTGATGTCTGCTGCAGAAGTTGACAAAACGCATTTCGGTTTGGAACCCCAAAGAAGTTACTTATTATTAATTCAATTGTTTGATACTCGATGGCAGAATTTCACGTTTGCAAAATTTTCACAGCTTAATTTTTTTCTCAAAATCCAGCGAACATGTTGCCACATTCTCGGTTCCAATTAAAATCATACAGCGACTTTTGACCCAGACCTGCAACTGACAAATTGTTGTCTGAATTCTAATCATCTAAAGGAACGATTCGTTCAGGCCAGACTTCGCTTACCTACACTGTAGGTAAATGCACTGATACCTATTAGAAAACAACTACTGCCCTGGCTAATATCACGACGGGCATTGGATTATATCCAAGAGGTGTCAGAATTCTTCACACAAGTCATTTCTATATTGCTTTTGGCGATACAACTGTCGGAATTGATTTTCAATTATTGTCACAGGTACATTTACAGACAGTTTCGGGCTATTTGGCCCCTCGTCAGTGAAAGGTAATGCCCTTCATCAACACAACAATTGTGTTGATTTAGATTAGTTCTATTACAATATGGAATGATCTACATTTCGCATAAAAACCATAATGATATAAGTTTAGAAGATTTTAAGTAAAAGATTTGAATGAATGAACCCCGTTTTTACTCAACCATATAAGAGGTAAGCGCAAGGTATGGTCAGCCTACAACACATCAACATTTCTGGGTATTCAGGTGAGATACATTTCTCTGTATTCAAGTGAGTTACATTTCTTGTGAGACCCTCATATGCCCCAAGTATGTTTAGAGATTAGAGATTTAACAGAACTTCTATCGTTGCTATCCAGAGCCTTTGTTATTCCAGAATGAAGCAGCTTCTTCTATCTTATTGAGCTTGTTTACTGCTGAGATTTGCAGTCACCATACAGAGCCCAAACATACGGAAATCTAGAAGCGCAACCAGATATACAAAATACTTTTTAAATTTCAAAGTAGTTCTGACTACAAGCAAATATTCAATTGAAGCGAAACAATTTCCATTATCAAAATCTTGAGTTATTTCTGTCTATTACTGCGCAAATCAATTATCGAGTTCATTAAAACTAATGAAGGTGATATCCTCATGCTTTGTTAAAGGAATTTGTCAATGAAATGACTGATGGGACTTCAGTGGAAATGTTAATGAAATGAAGTGTTTATTTAAAAGGAAATTTGCAGTTACCTTTCAAAATGTTGAAAGTCATGGGAGCGGCTGCTGACAGCAAATCTGAACAACAAACACAAACGAAGCAATGAGCTCTAATCTACAAGAATATTACAGATATCTCCAAATATTTTGAATGATACTATTGATTTTTATATAATTCCATAGAACAAATATATGAAGTTAAAAACATCCACGTTTTAAAAAATGTAGTGATATTGCCTACATTTTTTAATTCCTGAACATTAAAAAATTAAAACACAGTTCAGGATGTCTGAGTTATGTCTTCAAATTACCTATATTTTACCAAAAAAAAAGATCATTCTTTTCATCCCATTAATTTTGAATTGATGATATGTGTGACAGCTGGGCAATTATTCTATATTGATATTTCTAACATCACTATTAATGTTCTATGTGAAAATCTACTAATGTCATACATTTTTACAATAATGTTCGCTGGTCTGTAATTTGTGCTCCTTCAAAAGAGGACATCAGGGAAAAACCTTTTTGGCTTTTTACTTGGTAGTAGACTTTATATTCTTTCAATTATATAAATCATAATAAAAAATGTACACTAGCGGAATTTACATTATACTATAAGGAAGTTCTTCGTCCAGATATGCCATCTATTGGACATATTGAAACTAAGCCAGTCCTGTCAGCTGTGTTCACATATTGTTGTGGTTTCTTGTGAAAGTAATTTATTTGACTCATTTATCAGTTTCCCATTTCTATAATAAACACACTAAAAAACATTATTTTCAGAAACTCACAAACATAACCTATGCTTTACATTCAATTATTCCGATCAGCTGTTAGCTGTTTGAGTGGGACCATCATTGGTAGAATTTCTCTCCTATTACTTCCTCAATGAAAAAACTGTGAAAGATTAGTTACTAGGCATTCCCATGCCTGTCCCAATGTCACCTTTGGGTTCATCAGTGCCCCAAGTATAGCTGGGATGTCTAGAAAATATGGATCTGCTCATTTTGTTGAGGCTACAAATTAACGTTTCTTGCAAAACATTGCATACACTTGAGCCTGGAAGACTGACACGTACACGTACTGACCGATATGAAGATTTCTTCTCGCACAGTATATTCCAGCTTCCATACCATGTTCAGTTTTAAACTTGTCGGTATACCAGCATGTTTTTGGGATGATTGTTCATTCTTCGCTCTTTGCGTTTCATGACGTTAACTGTGACGTTTCTGTCGAACATGTAATTTGATGTCAAGTGGTTTGAAAACAAGTTTGATGTTCTCCCACATATTTAAAAAAAATCATTTAGAAAAAACGCTTCCAATCTGAAATTCCTCATATTTTTTTTAGAATATTTGACAGTTGGCAACAAACCTGACCCATAACATAATCTGTAAATAATCTACACATTTTTCCTAATACAGAACAAGTATTCATCGATAATTGTTGATTTTTTTCTTTTTTTTTTTCAAGTGAAAAACCCAAAAAAGTTTTTGTGGAATATGTAGTGCAACTGAAAAATAATTTTTTTGGAAATATCGTAATATATGAGGCTTACTTAAATACAAGATATATAAAAATAATATCATGCTTTTAATTAAATAATTTCTTTCAGATGCTTATATAAAAAGTCATAAAAACGGCCTTATGAATAATATACACATGCGATCAAAAGCTTTCTAGAAAACATCTCAACTATTTTATACTCTATACTTGAATACTACTGGAAACTGGAACCTTGGAGATTCATAAATTGATTTAGTTTTCATTACTCAATAAAAAAAGAATGTCTTACGATTTGAAGCTTGTGGGCTTGGCATTTGCATGGCTACTTGTTTGTAATTTGCTGGTAGAGCCATTTTATGCTGTTACCTGCAATAAATAAATAAATAATAATTCATCCACATAGTAAGTAATGTACTACCAACTTGTAATTTTTGTTTTCTCTTCCGTAAGTAGTTTCTGAAAAGAGTGAGTGACTCAAGATTTGTTATCAGCATAGATAACATTTTTGAAAAAAGCATGAGCCATTTAAATGAATAATTATCCAGTAAAAAACAAACTATGCTTGTCTGTCACTTCTATGATTTGTTCACAATATTCATGCATTAATTAGCGCTCCGAGTGCAGTTCGGCTATCTGTAATAACACTGACATGGCCATTTCGTTTAACCTCAATCAATATTTCTCGTACACTGTACCCGGAAAACCTATGTGTACATTACAGCATCCTTCTCATGTTAAAGTTTCGACTTGACTTGACTTGTTCATGATTAATTCTTTGTGGTTTGTAAATTTCAAAACTTACACCATTTATACTAGTGAATAACTTCATTGCCAATGTTCTACAGTTGCGAAACTGGTTTTTCTGTTTGTGAAGATTAGATTGATGTACATAAACAGACTGACATTTTATTCTGACAAATTATTTTTACACAACAGAGTTTTTGACTGATTAAAAACTACCAAACCAACATTCACAATACAGGTTGATACAGGAAAACACTATGGGAGGAAGTGCCATTTGTGAGTAGTGTTTCGAATAGGATTTGACAATAATGGACACGGTTTGAAAAGCATCAACCATTCAGTTTGAGAAACTAGTTTTTATATTGTAATCATTTTGTTGTGGCAAATAAATTGATAACTAATTTTTTTTTGAAATGTGAAATGTTCAGACAGTGGGAAGGTAACTAAACCAAAAACAACTAGTTGAAACACTAAATAAGTACCCACAACAACGAAAAAAATTACCATTAAATGTATTGGATTGTATTTTGGTATAGCTTGGTTTTAGGTGCTTGTTGGGACTTCTTTGTCGTACTACTAAAGAGATTTTCCAGTTCTCCCAAAATTTCATAAGAGACAGTTTAAAAAAGGATACATACTATACTTACTATCCAGCTAATAGTGTTCCTGAATTATTCAATTGATTAAATCACCATTAACGTAAACATTCAGCAAACCATTTTGAAATTCTATATTAATTCTTCTTCTCTCAGTGTGTCTCAATCGTTTGTTGACGGTCTCAGAAATTAGTGCCGGTTATGTATTTGAGATTACACCATCGCCACAAGATGACGCAGCTAAATCATAGGAAAATTAAAATTAACCCAACCTAACCCCTCACCTAACCTTTGATTACTAGTACTGAGAATAAATGAATAATATATTGGGAATCTAAAATTGATTAAGTGCGCCGGAACCTAACCTAGGAAATTGCCCAAATAAATTTCATTCGCCAGTCATTGATTATTTCGCGAAGTGAGGTATTTGACTAAGACACTGTTTTTTGAATACAAAATTATTTTGGTATTCTCGTTACGACTAGTTCAAATTTTACAATCTATCGTTTAACTGAACATCCAAAACTAGAATTTCAAAATATTTTTTGGAGGGAATATCATCAATGTTCACACTCTTCAACTTCTTACCTTTTTAATCTGGAATTTATCACTATGGATAACAGCTGATACAATACAATATTTTATGTGCTACAATTGAATCATCATTGTTGAAATATATTCACTAGTAAATCAATCAAACACGCATAAATGAATTTGCTAATTGTTTTCCATTTCTTTGACAGTTTCACGTTTTGGCTGAAGCTGCGCAAAAATTTATTTAGTGATACATAATTTTCACACTGGTATAGAAGCTTTTTATATTTCTGTGAAAGATTATTGAAAAAAATAGCAAAAAGGAAAAATTGCGCTGGGATTTGAACTCTTGAAACCCGTGGTCATCATGTCGTACCACTCATTTTACACCACTGGGCTATTCGGTATTAATTTACATATCCATACTTTCCATTTTAAAACGATTCCACTAGCCGTATTTATTTTGTGAATCAAAATATGTCTGCTGTAACAATAGCATTGAAGCCTTTTTTGTACACAACAGATAATACTGGAGCGTCATATTAATGCGGTTGGAAAAATGTGTTTGATTCGATGAAACCGAATTATTATGAGTAATCGAGTTGCCTTGAAACTTTGTTGAAATACTGTATTTGTCAAATATTCTCAAGTATATCATGACTACACCTCACGATTTGATCTCCACAAACTTTATTTGAAAAATATATCAGGACATCTTTGGCTAATACAGTAGCTTCTTCAACAGTGATATGAATACTGTTGAAGAAGCTATCGTGTTAGCGAAACATGTCGTGTTATATTTTTCAAATAAGTTTGTGGAGATCAAATTATTGTGGATCTTCATCAAGTAACGGCCGAATCAATCAGAAAAAAAAATGTCATAAATTATTGTAACTGTCAATTACTGTTCGAATATTTTTCGAAATGCCATTTTCCCATCAAGAAAATGTGATATGTTAGAATCCTACTTGGTTTGCCAGAAAAATAGCGTAAGAGCACTCCAACACTAGAGTAATTCGTTCCCCGATCGTGAATTAACTAATAGGCAGTTTTTGCTGTGCTTCATCGTCGATTCAGGAATAATGAAAAAGTTTTTGAGAAAAGGAGAACTGAAAAACTTTTTGTAATATCTGAAGATACAGAAATCGACCTTTTAGCCTACTTTGAGGTATATCCAAATAATTCCTTTAGATATTTATCTAGAGAAATAGCTGTTTCACAGTCTGTTATTCAACGAATTCTGAAGAAACATAAGATTCCTCCTTATAAGTTAAGACCAGTGCAAACACTAGAACTTGGTGACTCTGAAAGAAGATTGGGGTTTGGTCGGTGGTTTATGAGTAAATG
>WOGO01008736.1:0-10509 GCA_015342085.1 Leptinotarsa defecta
ATCAAGACTCTACTGGACCATAATTTTGGGCTCTGTAATACAAAGCAAGGTCTCGAAAAGGAACTAGGAATCATCAAAAATGACCTTCAACGAAATGGTTGCTCCAAAATGAGGGTAGAACAGGCCTTAGCTAGAAGACAGCAAGAACTCCACAAGGACGAGAAGCCGCCACAACCAGTACTTGTACTTCCCTACATCAGAGGATTATCGGAAAGGATAAAACGGATTGGGTCCAAGTATAACATCAGGACTTGCTTCAGATCTGGGAACACTATCCGTAGCAGCCTCACGAAAACCAGGCCACAAAACGCGAACTGCGATTCCAAAAATTGCATTTACCGGGTACCCTGCGAGTGCGGAGAAACATACATCGGTGAAACTGGGAGGACATTGAAAGTTTGCATTACAGAGCACAAGAAACACACACAGCGGAACACCACCAAATCCCGCTAAAACCAATGAAGCGAAGGAATAAGTGTAACATTAATAGCCACGATTAATGTCTTAATACTTTAATTATCAAAATTAGCCATTACATGAAATAATTCACGTGAATTATTACAACTGGCCTACAAATAACTACCAAATAATACATTTCCCTTCTTTAAAATCTGACTTATAAATCTAAGATGTTGGGTTTTTCAATAACACGCCCAGAAACGTAAGATCTAACAATAGGTACAGCTGTGGATTCATTATTAGATTGAACATCATCTGAGAGATCACTCACTTTCAAAGAAGCCCTTCTTGAAGGACTTTTCTGTACATCAGCTGACATATCACTTTGGATATCAGTATGCTTATGTTTTGAGTCACTATTTACAATGTCAGACCCAGTCACTACAGGATGATACTTATTTATGGACTCTCTAAGATCGAATCTATTTCTTATTATTAAATTACCATGTTTATCAAAAACCTTATAGGTCCTGTCATCCCAGTCATCACCCAAAGATGATTGTAGATACTAACAATCGAAACGTCGTGAACTAACGTGACTTGGAATCTCTACACTTTTCATTTTTATTTTCTTTTTTCATTTCTTTATTTTTATTTTGTTTTATTTATTCAATTGTTCTATATTTAATTGTAGTTCATTTCACTATTATTTTATTTCAGGTTTATTTTGCTTAATATAATTGTTATTTTCAGCTATTCTTTTTCAATTATTCTTTCTTAGTTGTTTCAGGGATTTCAAATCATTAAACAATGGAAGTCCCAACTAGTGAAAATATTCACATGTTGAAATCAGAAATTGGCTGACACATATACCTACTGGTGCCTATTTTGGTATTTTTTGTATTATAATTTATTGTCGAAACTATAAGTACTTCTACCTTTCAGTAAAAAATTAATTCAGTCTAAAGTTTACCACTTTCTCTTCAGTACTACGTATACAATGCGGTACTTATTGATATAGCGGAGTTTTATCCCATTATAATACTTACCCATGAAAATATATTTCAACTGTGCAAGACCCCAGTCTTGTTAAATCTGTTTCATTATGGTAGATACAAAATAATTGGAAAGAAATTGCACTGCTTACAGACACATAAAACACTTCCTCCTCAAAATCGCAATACACCAACATCACTTTCCAATACATACTGGCGCGTACGCGATGCTTACAACGGAATTCCCCGCTCCCCTTTCACTTAAGAGGGTCATAGAAAGACCAGTGCACCACAGGTTTTTTCAAACAAAATTGATTAAAATACTTCTTTAAAAGAAACCCTGTTCATTCTAAACGAAATTCCTGTTATTTTCAGTCGATCATAATATAGTTCTGTATGTAGATTCAGAAAACTCTTGTTATAAACGAATTGAGTTATTTGAAGGGAAACAGTATTGAATTCAAACAAACACTATATGTTCAGATCGAGTTGATATTGCTCTTCATTTGAATCAGTTTATTTTTCCCTTCAAATAGGTGGTCGATTTTGAGATGATATTATATTTTCCTGATTCAAAATAGTTCATCTTCGCAATGATATAATCAAACGAATGATGTCGTTGATTTTCTGGTGGAACATGGCGATGTTGGCATAAAGTAATAGTTTTTCCAATAGAGATAAAAATTTCAAAGCAACCTATGATCTTCTCTTGAAGAAATACTTTTTACTCTGTGTATTGTTGAAGATATTTTTCAATCATTTATTTTTCATTCAATAATTCAAACTGTCGAAAATGTACCTGTCTACATATGTACGATTGTATAAAATACAATGGAAAGTTTTCAAATTCTTGTGAAAAAATTATTTCAAAAAAATGACTCGAATTTAAATCTTGTATGGCGTTGGCGACGTAATGCAAATTCGATGAAAGGTACGCAGAATAATCCATAACATACTCTCACATCGTGAATTATTTCGCAATTTCTTGGAGAAGCATCTATATCTGTATCTCTAGAGTAGGGAGGGTGAGTGTAGGCTCACATCACTTAGGCCACACGTGAGCCATTGTACATCCTCCCCAGGAGTTGTCCTCCTAGGCCATCATCCATACGGTCGTTCCCAGTAAGGGGTATAGGTCACTAGGAGACATCTCCTTTATATCGGCAGCTGTAAGCCAAGATTCACCGAATAAACACTCTCTTGTTGACGATAACTCCGAACACTCGCATAAGACATGCCTGACAGTTTCATTTTCCTGTTCACACATCCTGCCTAGAGGTGGGTCCACTAGTCCCATAATATGGAGGTGTTTCTTTAGTTGACAGTGACCAGTCAGAAATCCTACTGTTAAGCGTAGGTTTTTCCTGATCATCGACAGAGATCGGCGCCAGCTTCCTAGGGTCACTCAGGGTGATTTTGGCAAGACTGCATCCTTTGATACCATCCCATTTCTTTAAGGATTGAGCATGGGTGTGACGTTTAGCTAGTTCTGCAATTGTCGAAGTCATCAGGCCGTAGGTGTCACTGAGTCCTGATATTCTCAGTCCAGCCGCTTCCCTTGCTAAAGAGTCGGCAATGCGATCACCTATACCCTTGTCGTGCCCTTTAACCCATCTCAGGATAATGTACCAAGGTTTTGGCTAAATCTTGGTGGCACTCTAGTATTTGCTATGAGGTAATACGTTGTCTGTTCAAGGCTAATAGAGCTTGTCCACTATCAGTGCAGATTGTTAGGTTTTTGCCAGAAATTTCTTTTCTGGTTATTTCTTTTGGTGCGATTGAGATACCAGCCAGTTCTGTTCAAACCAAGCTAGTAAATTTCTCCCATTCCCCATTAAGTACTCAGGCTCAGTGATCTGGAGTAAACTCTACATCCAGATCCTTCTTTGGTTTTTGAGCCGTCTGTTTTTGCGAGGCTTATTCGATAAAATTGGCCGATACTTGATGAAAATCCATAACTCATTCTAGTGTCACTTTATTGTGAGATTTTCACCGAGCAGTTAACAAAACCGGTTTCGTGAACTCTTTAGTGGAAATCTCACCGCATCCTAAACAGATTGAACCAATGGATTGAACCTCTCATGGTTTCATCAGGCTGTTGCTTTCGGTGGAAAATCTGTTTCTGTTGAAATTTGTTTTTTCGTTAAACCGCTGTCGTCCCTATGAACGACACCCTCGAATGTCGAAACTTAAGCGAGCTAAGAATCAACGAAGACTTGTCTTTTAACATGCGATTCCTAGCAAGATAATTCAGTGATTGAATTTTGAGGTCATGTGGTACAACATATAAATATGAGAAACGCCTCCTAATTACTACCCCAATTGAGAATGTTCATGAACATTCTACGATTTCCTACATTCATGTACTACAAGTAAATATGATCTAGAAGTTTGACAGACAAAATTTGAACTTCAAGTGAAAGTTTAAACTATCAATTAGAGCATTGATAAATATACGCTGTGTGTTCAAAAAATATTTATTTATTCATCAATTTTCATCCCATTTGGAGTAGTTTTCCTCAGATATAATACACTAGTGCCAGCATTTTTTCCAATTCTCGAAGTAATTGAGATATGCAACGCCATTCCTCCATAGGGATGAGAACAGAAAGAAGTTGCAGGGACAAATCCAGTGAATACGGTGGCTGAGATATGATTACGGTGTTATTTTTGGCCAAAAAATTACGATCAATGATGGGTGAGCAGGTACATTATCGTGATGCATAAGCAATGGATAGTTTTTCCAAAAATACCGGTCGTTTTATTCTCATTGCTTCTCTCGAGCGGCGCGTAACTTAAAGATAATACTCCTCAATGAGCGTAAAATGAGGTGGCAAGAACCTCTGATGCACCATACCACGATAAGTGAAGAATAGGCGTGTTTTTCTTCGGTCTTGGTTCTCCTGGGATCTTTCATAGGGACGATTCAACTTTGGTTCTGATGTCATAACCATAAACCTATACTTTGTCACCAGTTATGAAGGTTTTAGAACAAACTTTGCTGCCACACGCTTCATTGTCAAAATTTCCTAAAAATTTGCATGGCAATAGTAATTCAACGATTTTTCATAACAATTTTCGTCACTTTCTGAATATTTTTATTGGTCGTTGATGTGCCTGCCAGAGCAAGCGTCGTCATTCACATCTTATCAATTTTCTGTGAAAAGCTTGTATCACTTGTAGACATTTTTCTGACTTAGAGTACGATGAATGTATGCCACTGTCAATATCATAAGTATTTTTGTGCAATTACTTTCCTTTTTTACACAAAATTTGATGTAAATTATTTAATCCATTTTGTGCGATAGCACAATATGAACACAATATGAACAACTGAAACTATCAACATATGTTCGAGACGAGTTTCTCAACACAAAAAAATCAATAAAAATTGACAATCTAGTATTAGGTTAGGTTCGAAATGAGTAGGTCTATTCGGCTCTCCAACGCAACGTGCAAGGGTTTATGTGGCTCACATCTATACACACTTGACCAAATAAATCCAGCTTCTTAACGAAGCCAATTAGTTTGTATGGTAAGTGGTTTTTCAGGTTTGGTGGTAAGAGTACGGCTCTGCCGAAGTCGGTTCTAGTCCGATGAAGCTGTTTGCAGCAACCTCGTTTGCAATCCCTCGTTGGGATCAATGTGTTTTTAAATTCCTCTGAAATATTAGCTTACATGTTCTTACGATAGTCAACATTGCAGTTCTCAGGTTTTTTTTTTCACATCATTTCGAAGAATTCGAAACATCTTCACTTTCTTCGCAGTGCACAATAGATCCTTTGTTTTAAGGCATGTGAGGCGTACACATTTTCGAATCATCAGTCCACCCTTCCGTATCTGTGTCGTGAGTGCAATCTTCGTTTGGTAAAACCTAAAGCGATGCTAATAACAGGTTCTAGTCCGATGAAGCTGCTTGCAGCATCCTCCTCTGCAAGAAAGTCAGCAGCCGCATTACCTTCCAGGCCAGTATGAACAGGAATCCAGACCAAAGACAATATGTTAAGTCCTTCACCAGGATCGAGAGGTGTTTTTAATCCATCTGTGAACCAACAACTATTTGCTCTTAATATTTCTAGCCGACGTAGCTTCATCAGCCCACGTATATCATAACTATACACACTTCGCGATTCATCATTGACAATTTTTCACAAAATTATAGAAATGCTCTTTTTTGCCTCCAACTCAAATTTCTCTTAAATGAGCAGTTTGAACCAGTTCGTCTCCAAGAGCATATTATAAATACATAGTGAATTGCAAAGTAGTAATGATAATATTCTTCAATTAGGGTGCTAATTACGAGGTGCATTTTACATTTTCCACCGCCAAAACACATTGTTTTAGTCATAGCCTTAGTTTTGACGCTAGAACTTTCTTAAATAAAATTAAGTTTTTATGAGTTTCCCTTTGGAATGCACTGTTTTTGATTACTTCACGTTGAAACTTCCAATTTGGGTGTTTGACAGATGAGAATCAACATTCAACAGTCTATTACTATTTTTGTGAAAGGTCTGCAGCATACACAACTTGTTTTGTTTTCTTCCATAGGATACATTTCAACTAGAAATGAATTTTTGATTTTTCCCAAAAATCCGCCTGAATACGTGGTCTTATCAGTGGGAAAAGTGACTCATTTAGAGGGTTTTATAAATTTTCTTGTAATTCTTGTCCATCTCAAAAAAAAAATCAAACGATCCATTCTAAAGGCAAACCTGGGAGAGGTTTGATCCTTTTATTATTGCATTTTATTCGTTATGAACCAATCTCACGCAAAAAAAAACATTCGTATCTATTTCCAACGAACAATGAGAAATAATTTTACATTACTAGCGAAAATTTCGTCCCGATGAACCGAAAGGAACATAATTAAAATTATCCAAGGAAACCCGCTTCTCGCAGGATTTGTAATGATTTGCTACATCTTAACTTCAACTACAGTAATTATACTCTTCCATAATAATTTCGAACTTGTTGAGAAGTTTAAATTGCTTTATACGATGGCTGGGCGATTTCAAGGCCTTGCGACCCCGTTTTCAGCAAGTGGAGTACTTTAATACAGCAGAGAAGTGTCCGGATGTTGAACACTACGTTATGGCCGCAGCTACAAATCAAGTCTAGAGTAAGTTTCTCTAGTTTGATTTCAACCACTGCTTCAAACAATGGAACATACATGGCGATGACTATCGAAACTTGAACATTGAGATAGGATAATACAAGGTGTAACTTGAGACCAGACTTCAATTTCGAGAAGTGATTCCTTGTCATACTTCATGAAAAAAACTTTCATATAAATACCGAGTGGCAAAAATTGCTAACTCGATAATGGTAGAAGGTATGATGTTGGTTGAAATAGACAAAAAATGTGAAATGCAATAAATTTATGCTGAGAAATTCAGAGTAATGTGAGCCGTTCTCAAATTCATCGAAAAAACTTGAAATCGTTGAATTTTATTTCTCTGCTCTGGTATCTTTATTAAACAGACTATAGAAAAATATTATTTTTCGATTGAACCTCTTGAAGAATACAATAGGCACCAATTTTATTCTCGTTAACTCCTGCATTCGTCAATGCATAGCAAATCACTCAATATCTCGGATGAAATATGAATTTCCTTTTCGTATTGATTTCTTTTTCGTTCAGGAAAATGATATTATCATGTTGTTTGTTCATACTGGAACCCCTGGCGTAAAATGAATCTATTGGAAACACTTTCTCAACACCAGAACAGAAATTACGGTCTCTCGAAGCGCGTTTCCCTAACCAAGTTAACGTCCTCAGGAGATCATTATGACTTAATTTTACTATTATGTTAGTGTTTTTATGTGCTAGTGGCCTACCTGTTAGTAGTACCTAGCTACACCGGTTAGTATTACCTAACTACTACCTGTTATTGTTTCTATGCTAAACTATGTTAGTGGTTATCTCTTATTATTTATTGGTTTTTTTATTTATAATTATTACATATAAGAGCAAACAAAGGACTGTTGTTGCTACTCAAAGAACTCATTATGCGCTTCTTGATTTCCAAATTTTCCAAGCTTAAGTGATTTCGAAAGTTTTGTCCGTTTCCATTCAAACTGTAATATTCCAGAGAGAACTTTTTCAATTCAGTAGATTGGCGAAGGTTCTACTAGTGAGAAACTAATAGAAGTGTTTGAAAATATGGTGGTAAGTTGGCTAGAGGTCTGGGAAGTATGGTGGGTAGGGCAGAACTTATGAAGTTCAATTCTTTTAGTTTTCGTATAGTGATGCGTTGAACTTGCAGACGGGCGTTGTCGTGGAGCGGAGAATAGTGAATCTCATCAGCCACTGACACCCATACAGTAACCATGATCTTCTTTTGGCAGATTTTGGTGCCTAGGTGACTCATCGGTGTCTAACCACTATCCTGAACTCCTCCTGTTGTCGTAGAGGATCTCAACACACCTAAGGATTGTTATATTCACGCATTTGATTGTTTCTATTTACGCAAAAGCAAAGAAGAACAGACCTCGAAACGTTACAATTTCTGTTAATCGTCCAAATCGGGCACCCACTGAAACTACCTCCCCTTCCAGCTTACCTACTAACTCCCTATAAAATTTCGTTTCCAGATTCCAAATGTATCAGTTAGTTTTATGATGAAACTGAAAACCGATCGTGAAAATAAAACAGTAGCAGTTCGTAGGTTGTATTTATTTCGACACAGGTAGCCCGCCACTCTTGTTGATGCGTTGCTATTGGCCGTTAATGACCTGTAGATGACGTAACATTGCATAGCGCTGTTGCCACTTCATCATCTTTTAGTATGGGGTTCCAAATCCGGTTAAGCGTTACTGCCTTCTCTTTTCTGTTGTAGTTTTCCGTATGTTTCTGTATTTCTGTGGCTTCCAGTACAAGCCGACTGTGGTATTCATGATCGGGGGTAAGTAGTTTCGCATCTTCAAATGCTATCGTGTGATTTCTTTCACTGAGCCCGTGTTCCGCTACTGCCGATTGTCTATGTGACCTAATCTACAGTTTCTCCAATGTCCATTCAGCCTTGTACCCATGGATCTTCTGGTGGTGTTGGTATATGATATAGCCCGCAGCTTAAAGTGAATATCTTTTGTCTTTCGCAGAGCTAAGGCTTTCTTGCATTTTCCTGGTGGGCTTGAACACTGTTCTTATTTTATGCTTCCGTGAGATTTTACCGACTCTTTCTGTAACCTTAGGAATAAACGATAAAAATGCACGTGCAACCGTTTGAGTTTCCTCCCTATTATGACTTGTAAAAAAATAGAAAAAATCTTAGGAAAACATAAAATGAAAACAGTTTTCAAGCCCACCAGAAAAATATAACAAAAAAAATTCATTATCGCACCGCGGAAAAGTTTATATCGGTATCATCAAGATATCCATGGATATTGACTTCACACCAGTGACTTTCCGAGGCCTGAGCTTGTGAAGATATCCCTATACGTCGATGACACGGCTCCCCTCTCATCTTCCATGGGTCGAGATCTCAGCGTTATCTACATGCAACCTGAACGAAGCAAACATTGGAAGATCCGAGTGAACCCGAACAAGACTCAAGCGATAACCATGGGAACATTACTATCTTCTCCGGACAGAAAAGTGAGAATCTCTGGAAGGGAGATTGACTGGCAAGCGCGGGTAAAGTACTTTGGCCTTCCAGTAGACCGCATTCTCACTTGGAACCCGCACATTATGTGCGTTAAGTCAAAGATCGAGAGTCTTATAGCTAATCTGTACCCTCTGATCAACAGAAAATCAAAAATGAGTTTAAAGAACAAAATCACCATCTACAATACGATGTTGAAGCTTGTAATCATGTATGCTTCAGACGCCTGGGGACCTCTCCACTCTGGAGAGGTTACAAAATAAGTTAATGAGGAAGATTGTTAATGCTTCTTAGTTCGTGCGTAATGAAGACATCCGCAGAGATTTGAAGCTGCCTTCCATACGGCAGTCCATTCAGTCGAGGAATTCAGAACAGTGTATATACAACGATCAGTTACGCAGGCACAAAAATCCGCCAAAAGAAGATCATGGTTACTGTATCTGCTGGTGAGATTCACTACAACTTTCCGTTTCACGACAACGTCTAGCCGCACGTTTAACACATCACCATACAAAAAGTAAACGAATTGAGCGTAAAAGTTTTGCCTCATCCACCATACTCCCCAGACTTCTTACCAACCGACCACCATATTTTCAAACACTTCTATAACTATTTCCGTTAGAATGCATTTCCAAACTACGGCGGCCTTCAAACCGGAATGAAGATAGTAACACCGTTAAACAAAAGTGTTTTCATTCATTTCATTACAGTGAAGTTGTTGGTGTAAAAATTATTTCATCATCATAGATATCAGGTTGTTTCAAATATCTTGTTCGTTTCATGGTCATGTGTTTTTTTTAGTTCTATATGATGAGAAACGACGTTTTACAAAAGGAAAAGCGGACGATGCTTTTCATGAGGGTGAACAAAAACAGCCGAAAATATCACGAGTCTCAAACGACGTAGATGAAAAAGCTGTAAAAAAGTATATGGAAAAATAGACCGGAATGAGGATACCCACGTGAAAAAGTTGAATACTATAAATACAAAAGGCGATACGCAATCATTCATGGTAGGAGTTCGACCACACTTGCACGAAGCTATCTACGAACCAGACTTCTGGCCCAGGAAAATTATCTTCGAAAGATTTGATTTCAGAAGAGGACGTACATTTCTAACCAATCATGACTAAGATGAAGCTAGGTGTGAGACTTTTTTGGACTAACTTCAAAGATTCTCTGGCTGTTATGCGTCTCAATATACAGGGTATGGCAGCAAAGAAGATACCACAACTGGAGATTTTATTGGATCAGCATCAACCAGACGTTCTGTGCCTCTCTGAACACTGGCTTCATACAACTGAAATGCAAGTCCTCAACATGAAAAACTACAAAGTAATAAATAGTTTTTGTACAGTGCAAAATACCCATGGCGGTGTTTGTATTTTAACGAAAAGAAATTTTTCAAATACTTTCAAATTTTTAGCTACACAAAATGCATAGAAAAATTGTGTGAGCTGACAATTGCTGTTGAAGAGTTCAATGTAAAAATTGTCAATTTTTACATTGAAC
>WOGO01008737.1:0-10509 GCA_015342085.1 Leptinotarsa defecta
GCGATAACCATCCCCGCATTCCCCGATTTCTATTCGTCACCGTAACATGACTTCAAATTTAATTTTATGACTCTTCAGCCAATCATAAAACTCGGTTCGTAAAAATTATCCGATACCAACCGCCAATTCTACAGTCCACGTGGACTGGTTTGCAGCCGGTTCATTTTCATGTATTGGTTTTCTTGGCCTTTGAGAGTGCTGTCAACTTTAAATGTGCACAATATCGTTTACTTCGACTATAGGTACATATCTTTTCACTTTCTCACAGAAGATTTTCTGTGAGACTTTGTATCTCAAGGTATATATTTTTTTGAATTCGAGTATAACGTCTTACATGAAGTTTCCAATGATATACCGAATTGGCAGTTTAAATTTGAAAGATAAAATCAGCAGGTCGGTACTTGAAATCCGATCGAGTCATTAACATGCAATAGCCAAATATCAATTCGATATATCTCTTTAAATAAATAACATACCCTTTTGAAGGAATAGTCAGAATAAATTTAGACTTCGAGGGTTTTTTACAATTTGATCATATCAAGATTAATGAAAAATCAGCAGAACTGTAATGGAGCCAAAATAAAAAGTTTCCCCCAAAAAGTTATTGCGTAATATAAATTTCTGGTGAAAAGTACACTGGGTCAAGGAGTTGTTACAATTATAATGAAAAGTACCTATTTATTTAATGTTTTCAAAAATGTTTGACCGTTCAGAAAGATTAAAATTTTTGTGATAAATGTTTTGAAGGCTATTTTGAAACCTTTCTCCTAACTAGCTGAATAAAAAAAAGTGAGTACTGGTAATTGGACTTTTCTCCAGGATGTTTTTATATTTCAGTTCATATTGATTAGTAACTTTTCGTGGCGAACTTTTTAGTTGGTAGTTACAATTGTTCAATATGATAAAAATTTTTCATACTGTGGAAATAAACCAAAAAAAGATTCAGGAGATTTCAAGACGAAAAATATTTTCTAAGAATGAAACATTAATTATGAGGTATTCATATTCATCATTCATTCAAACAATTAAATCTCACTCAAGAATTTGGCCACTAATTGTGTCAACAAGAACATCAAGTCGTAAAAACTATAAGCTTTTTAGTTTCACGGAATTTTTCTCCACCCCCTGTTAGACACCCTCTTTTCCAAATCACGTAATCAATTACATTTACTCGTTTCTTCAAATTGATCCAATTAAGCGTTAATTTACATATTAATTGTTCACCAATATATCAACTGGAATGGCGACGCCCCCAAAACAGCGCGGCACATTCCTCGACTTCCAAACAATAAATATCAGAGGGCAGGTAGCGTTTCGGTGAGTTAATAGAGCGGCCCAACAAATCATTTGGTAATGATAGAGCGCCTAGGCGACCGTTTCGGTTCTAATCAACGAAAAAATTCGAGTTGATTATCCAATTTCAATTCAATAATGAGGCGATATACCGTATGCAAAATTAAACAGTCAAGAGTCCTATAAATATGGTAACGTCGTTATCATTCAAATTTTCCATGTTTATACAAAAATTGTGGGAAATTACCAAAGGAAGGTAGAAATCAATTCAGTTCGAAAGGTATATACAAAGATGTGTAGATCATGTTTTGAAGTTACTTACAGAAGAAACAACTCCCATGTAAACAACTATTTTCACAAGAATATTGAATTACACGACAGAAAAAGTACTTTCGAAACAACTTTTTCCTATTCAATTTGAAATCCAAACATTCGTTATGGAATAATATAATGTATAATGTATAAAAGAGTTACGATATAAAATTGTACTCATATAAAACACTGTCATCCCCAATGGCAGATTTCGAAGTTTCGAAATAAGACACTTGTCTCATTATCTTATTAGCAACTTTATGAATAATATCATAAGATGAAGCACTTATTTCATGCATAACATTAGACGTTATGTCGCGAAAGTGGCAAATCTACTTTTGTCACAATTACAGTACGTTAAAACATTCATATGCTTATTTGATTCAAATGCAGCCATACGAATCTTGTTTAAATTATTTCCCACGAACATTCGATACTTAACCAATAATAAAATCAAAGTATACCTTGCAAGAATATGTTCTTATTCACCTACAACTGTTGTTATGGTATTGACTCCATTTTGATGTTGAGTGGAAAATTTCATTCGTTTTGCTATTGTCACGAGCTGGCGCCAGCATCAACTCAAAACTAAGTGAAAAAGAAATAAGTTCATCATTTGTTAATACATTAATGTAAATATTTCATGTACCAATTAAAATCACCTAACTTGATGCATTTTCCTGCCAACACATAGATTTGCTAATATTTTTTCCGATTCCGAGTTTAATTTCCCATTCCTTTGCTATTTTCGGATTTTCCGGGATATATTCATTATACTGATTCACTGAGAGAATTTTTTTGAATTTACTACTGACTGTAAATAGGTGACTTTATTTATTTATGTGAACGAATGTAATAAACGATTTTTTTTAATTACAGGTTACGATAGTTTATGTTTCGTTATACATGGCCCTTAGACTTCTAAGGGATGCCGTTAGATAAAAAAAAGAGAAAAATCCAATTTTTCATCTCGATATCAGTTTGACCACATGACCCTCTCTTTTTGCTCAATATTGTAACGCTGCAAATATATAATGAACTGGTACATTGTGATTCAGTGTTGTATAAAAATTCATAGGATCCAGTTAAATAATCAAGTGCATTTGTTAGAAAATTCATAATTTTGGCTAAGAAAAATTTCAGATGTATGAATGTCCCCAGCATGTAATCATGAAAGTAAGGTAACATTTTACTAATTTTTATTTCCTGCAGTGGAACACTGAAAAAATAATGTTTGGACTTTTGAATGTCCTCATCTTCGAAAGATGATACTTGAGCCAAACTTTGATTTTATATTTGTGATCAGTATACAAGCTTGACAATCGCTTTGCAATAACCAATAATTTTTCCTGAGCTAGACGTTAGAAACATCATGACACATTATAAGTCATGCTTTTAGTTGTTTCGCTAAGGTTCTAACATTTTGTATTCCAAATTGTACTCGCAATCAACCGAGTTTGCGAAACACGGTGCGGCATTGTGTGATAGTATACTTCGGTATTTTGCTTGTCCGAATGCACTGAATGCAGATGAGCGACCAAATAAGATTCACCTATTGTGGTTTTGTGGGACGAATTTAATAAGAGGATATTCTCTGCACCGGTCGATGCACACACGATTGTCGTCAAAACGGATTAGAATCCCGTCCATAGTTTGCTAGTCACTTTTCACCATCCGAATGACACACCGACAGGTATAAAAGTATTATAAGTATAGAAATTATGCACGCCAACCCTCGCACAAATAAAAGCATTATATTCGCTCGGACTCCGTGAAATTTCTACAATGCCACAATTCAGTACGAAACCGAAGACTGCGTTTATTTCGTATGTCGTCAGTTGGGATGTTTTTAGAACAAATCCGATGACAAATGTTTGCATGTGGTTTTGTACGACCACCGTGTTTGTTAGACTTTATCTAAAAATTGATATCGATCTTCGATTTGGGGTTAATAAATCTAACAAATTTGTTATCAGTATTATTAATGCCTAATACCAATAGCGTTGGACATTGTACTCTGTAACTAGCTAGCAGAGTACTCAAACAAAATTTGGTGATTTGGTTATGGTTTGCCACAGCTGGTATAAACAAATACATCACCAGTTCCACCCTATTTTTGTATCGTAAACCTGTCGCAAACCAAAGGTTTTATGAGCTTTCGGTTCGTTTCACACCTGTAGTGGCGTTGGTTTGGGTATTTAATCAAAAATACTTGTTAAAATCAATAACTATGTTCATTTATTCATATACAATCAATATTGTTATAACATTTTGATTTGAAGTATTTACATGGTATGTTTATTTACGAATATATTAAGTATAAGCAACAATTACGATGTGTAATCATCGGATAAATTCGATGAACCTTCGTAAAGTTTTCACATATTGTCCTCTTCTTTTATAACGTGTTCAAATTATTTTTTGGAATTTTGCCATATTATAAGGACTCCTTAAAGACTAATTCAACATCTCTTATTTAAATTGTCGTATTTCTTCTTGCAACGAAACCCTTTACTCGAGCAGAAACAAGTTCAATGGGATTTAGTTTGTAATTGGTAAGAGGTCAGACATTTCTGTGCCATCTTGTCGACTACATATTCCGTGTAACGAGCTTTATTTTAATGTACTTTTTTAAACACTAAATGATGTTCGCTTTCCTCTATGCATTAGTTGGTATTTCTTTCAACTATGATGGAATTATCCATCATAATCATAGGGTTAGGTGGAATGGGTCTATCGTGCTGAGAATCTCACGTTAAAAAGTAAGACCCTAGCTCGCATAAGTTTTGACATTTGATGGTTGTCGTTCGTAGGGGAATGACGGTTGGTTAACAGAAAAACAGATTTCAACATATTTGCTCAAAGTAAGTTTCAAACACATCGTCGTTCGTGTCTTCATGGTAACCACCAGAATGCTTTGACACAAAAATCAATAACCCACCCTCAACAAAACGATCAACACTTCCGATGTATATTATCAGTCGCTTTCCTTTTCTATTAAAATGCAGCTTCAGTCCGGTAGACCAGCCTTCTAAAAATGCTTGATGTAAACTTGTAAAGTTTTCTTCTTGTCCCATCTTTGGTATATCCCTCGTTAAACCGAGTTTCGTCCAGATATTAAATCTTTCTATCCTCACGTCAAAACTCTCTTACCTACTTTAGGTAATTTCTCCTTCGGCAAATAATTTCATCATTTTCGATTAAGAGCTATATTCTGTTTTGTTTTTCCCAGCTGTTAATCAATTCCTTCGAAGTTCTTCACAATTTCTTTCTGTCTGTCGTTGGAGACGTATTTTTTCTTGGGTACGTATTTTTTTCTTGAAATCTTATAAGTTTGTAGTTTTCATCAACAGGTACAGTTTTTCTTCCTGATTTTTTTTGCTGATATCACATTTTCATAGTGCGCTCTCAGAAAGATGAAGACTTAAGGCGTGAAGACATGCCTGGAGAATCTACTGTATAGCGAACCATGTGTTGCGTTTTCGTGAAACTATGTACTGAAAATCTCACAATATAGTGTTTCTTGAACATGTTATGGGTACAGCCATCTTAAGATGCCTGTACAGAAGTTCATTGGTTCAGACATCCTAGTTTCTGTCTCCAATCCTAATCGCAATTTTTGTAAATGTGTCTTGGAAAATGTATGACCGATTAACATACAGCTGAATTTTATTTTATAATTCATTTTTCAAAAACGTGTAGTGACAAATCACTCAAAACAAATAATTTCAATGGCGTGCTAACTTTCTCGACAGCAGTAAATTAAAAACTGTTTTCATCATTGTGAAGTTTTCCCAAATATTTGCTGTCTGCAGGAAATTGGAGTCATTCGTTTTTAGTGAATTATTACTGTATACCTTTTCAAAAATGAACCATATAAATTTATCTCTACTGACATATGACAGTTCTCCACTAATTTTTCGTTACAATTTTATTAAGTAGATTTTTTTGTCCTGTGAAATCGGAATTCTTTCAATTAGGTCAATGAAGGTAAATTCTTCAAGACTCGTTTTTATCAAAACAAAACAATCATCTACCAGTTCTGAAAATAGATATGCGCATTATTGACGCAGGTAATCATAATATCTAAATACGAGTACAAACTTTGAATTTTGTATGTCCTTCAATTTTTTTAAAAATCCTCTTGAGTACTTTATAAGTAAATCATAATTTGCTTCAATTAAGATTGAAAGATTAAAAATTAGGAAGCACTTTTGACGAATAAACTTTGATCTGTATTGAATAATTTTTTATTTCAGATGCGTGTTCTTCTCGCACCACACCAAAACCTAGGCCTCCGGTTCCCACCCCACGGCCCAACATCACATTCCACACATATGAATGCCCGCCAGCGTATGCGGCTTGGTACTGCCTCAACGGTGCCACGTGCTTCACAGTCAAAATCGGCGATTCTCTCCTATATAATTGCGAGTAAGTTGTCACTTTATTCTTATTACTAGTAGGTAGTCAGGGATACGTTTAGTACGGTCCCCATCTGAGTGAAACAATGTCGAAAATGATCAACGTTTGGATAGGTGACCAGTGCTGATTCGGAACTTGGTCCTTTATCATGGGCCGTGCTCGGAATCACACTTAAAAAGTCAGACCCTCGTCATCACTCAGCTGGGTCGTTAAACTTTTTATTTACCATCGAAATTAAAATACAATATTTTTTAGGTGTGCAGAGAATTATATGGGGCCTAGATGTGAATTCAAAGATTTGGATGGATCCTATTTACGTAAGTTTTATAACCTTTATAACCTATAAGTTCAATTGAATGATTGAATTGAAAAGTATTCATGTATGTTATTTCTGATATGCATCAAAGAAATGTTGAAATTTCTCCCTTGCACTGCACTAAATGTTATGAAACCCTGGATACCTAGTAATTTTAAATAAAGAAAACGTTTCAGGAGTGAAGTTTTGCAGGATTATTAAAACGTGAAGTTCAGAATCAGTCGTTTATGAAATAAACGAATTTTCCAAAAGACGATGCGAAAATATCCTCATATCAAACGTATCCATGTACTAAAAAATATATAGGGGTTATTTTTTTATTGGAAGTTGAGAGAGATTTCTATTATCAAAACCAAAACTCGCCTTTTGCTAACGAACTAAGCATCATCAGGACTAGACTAATTCCTACCTTGTTGATTTTAGCAATTTAATGAGTTGGGTCATTCACACACCATTTTCAAAAAAACTGGCGCATTGTAGATGAAAATTCAGGTTCAGGTTTGGATTTGGTGCAAATTATTTGAAAAAATTGGAATCGCTAATGTTCAGAATCGATATGTGGGTGTTACTTATACATCACATAAAATAGTAGAATACCAGTCAGTATCAACAAAGGACAGGGTTCTATGCAAGTACTCACCACAGTTGCAAGTGACATTTGCATTTTCAGTATATCTTAACATTTTTTTGCTTGTGAAGGTTTCATTAGTATGTGGTGAATTTTTCAGTATGCTTTACACTTTTCAATTGGCAGAGTGCTAGGTTAGCACCGCAGAGTGCTAACTTGGGTTTTAACTACGTTGAATCTACTGTGAGTTTTTAGTTCCGCTATAGGATTTGTTGATCTATCTGACTGATACAAAATTGATTTACATATATTATAATTTGTTACTCATCCATCAGTAAATGGACGTCTTGGCATCAATGAACCCACAGTAGAGTCCGGGTTTTTCATGTCCCTTCCAGATTTGAGCTATGATATTTCGTTTGATTCCTGTACTGGGCTATTCACCCCAGAATTTCAGATAAGAGTGTGATTTTCTAGGCAATAATTTGCTCATTACTGAAAACGTTCCAATATATGTTTCTCTTTTGCAGCATCACAACAAAGATTTATGTTGGAAACGGCCAGCATCGCAGGTGGAGCAACAATAGCTGTGTTTTCAGTAGTGATATTATGTGTTGTGGTTTATCTGCACTACAAGCGTCGTAATAAAGCGGCGCGGACTCCCACAGATTGTGTAGATAGTGGAATAACTTCAATAAATCCACCGACATTCGGCACAAGATGGCGGACCATTCCGCCCTCTGACCTGACCATCCGTGTGCAAGATAGAGGCGACATGAAGCAGAGTGGTTTTCATCAGAAACCAGAGTTGCAACATGTAACGACGATACTGCCAGCGACCAGCGAACCGTGAACCGTGATAAGTGAAGTGCATAGCTAGCAATTCCTAAAACAGCTCAATAAATTGATGGTGAAGTCGGCTTTAATCGTGCGTGATTGATTAGTGAATCAACAATGAACAAACAAAATTTATACTTTGTATGAAACTTTGTATTGGAAATGAAGTGAATAGCACTTTGTTATATGCAGCTTTGCTAATAACTTATTTTATTTTTATACACCACACCAGTGCAGCCTTTATATTCTGCAGCTAGTTTGTCAATATTTTGGCACCAAATTCGTATGAATAAAAATGTTGGATTATTAAACATTTATAAATTTTATTTAATTCTTGGCGGTACCCGTTTTAGATTTCTCTATACAGGTACTAATGTTTTTTTAATTGATATGTTTTCTTGTTTGCACTTGGCTCTGTCTAAAATGACAACTCATTGAAGGAATGTACCTACTTAAAAATTTTCTTGAATATAATAAGTAAAGAAAAAATTCAGTTGTTATTGTAAAAATAACGATTTTGAATTCTACATCAATGCTGGCATTAATTTATTTTTTTTATTCAAAATACATAATCTGAAACCTTTTTTCCTTTGGCGAGTTTCTATATGATTGAACCAGTGCAAAAATAGAATCTGATGCAAAATTCGCAACAGCAATCAGTCATTTCTTGCTAGCTATGACAAATTAATATCGAGTAGTAAGCAAATACTGTATTGAAACAGTGTAATTTGTACAGCAAGTCTGATATATATAAGTCTGAACTAAGTTATATAAGTTATTCAACATTGTAAATATGTACCTCTCTGGAGGTATTTTAATAAATACAATTTTGTATAATAAATACAGTTATGTATGTCTTGAACTATGCAGATTGAATGATTTTTTGAAATTGTCATTTTTACTTTGTTTAAAAAAGAAACTACATTCCCGGATGTATTCGTTGATTCAAAGCCTCGCTAACACTTTGTTATTGTTAACTATTGTTATATTTTCATGATCAGCATGTTGATGAAGAATCTCGGAGAAATGGGTGTGTTCTTGAGGTATTAGAACTAACTCGTTATGCTTTACAAATAAAATTTAACTGGATTTCTTTTGTTCACAGTTGGGATATTTTAACTGCTTTTGCAAAAAATTTACTTTACATATTAGAAAAATTTGTTGGTAGAAACACTATTGCTAAATACTTCCCCAGTAATATATTATTCAGATTCAAATTATTCATTTCAAAACGTCAGGTAACTCGGTGATTAATTTTCAGTTAATATTGTAACTGAAGTAGAAAAGAATATATCATCCAGTAGTGCAAACTTCATCCTTGAGAATTCGCGATTTTCGAGAGAATCGACATCTGAATTGTCTTGTATAAATTGTAGATATTCAGTAATTATATTCCAATAATGAATGTTTTGTCATTTCTCTATTATTGGCAATAATTATGTGCGGTAGTAATGAAATATTTATAAGCACTTGGTTCCTAATTTATTGAAGTAACATTTTGTATTATTTTAGAAAACCGTATTCTGCTTACCAAAGTCCCAAATGTCCCTTTTACCTCTTTTGTATTTTAAATTATTTGAGTATTCTAACATAGCCTATATTTATTATTTTTCCCTGTTTTCTTAGACATTTGTTACTTTGGTATTTTGTTCAATTGCGAAATGTAAGATAATTTACGCTCCAAACCAAAGCCGTTATTTCTTATGCAACACAAATGGAAGAAGTAAGTCAGTTGTTTAATTTATCAAAGAAGGTATCAAGAGTATTCACTTTTTCATGTGTGCTGCATAAATTACCTTATCAGACTTCAAGTATTAATGTCATTAATATATTAATAGTTATTATTGTGTTAATTTTCTACACTGCTGCCTCCAGTGTAGTTTTATTATAATTTGGCGTCCTTTTTATTTTTGTCAAATATATGTAAATAATTTCAATGAACAAATGTTAGAATACTTATTTGTTTATTATTTTCACATATGTACTAAATTAAAGTAAAAACAATAATAAAATATTACACTCAATTGCAACCTTAGGTGAAGCTTTTTTTTCCTCTGGTCCTGTTTAAACCTCAAGAAATATTATTAGGTCAAGATCATATTTTGTTTTTTCAAATCACCCTTATTGGTCTAAAACCTAGTGACATGTCTTCCACCAATCATAAAAAGAAAAAGGTTAAAGTGGGTTTTTTCATTAGCCAACTGTCATCCCCTACGAACGGTAATCTTCAGAAGTCTTTTGGAGATATGCTTATGCTTGATGTTTCATTAGATTTCTCCACACTGTATACTTGATCTGCTTTCGATGGAAACTTGTATGATCATTGCTGCTAGTACTTTCTTCAGAAGCTCAACAGTATAGTTATCGCAGAGTCATTAAATGCAGCATTATTTTTTCTTGCTTCTTTTATATATTTCATTGAGTTACAAAAATAATTTACTGTCGGTATCGTAAGAATTCAACTAAATGTCGCCCAAAGAAGCTTTATTGTCCAAAATAGTAACAACAGGTTGTCAACAAAGTCAATATAATTACACGAAAACTATATATTACACATTCAGTATTCAGTAGAATATCGATCAGACTTTCTGAATTGCAAGTAATTAATACAGTTTATTGTATGATTTTCACTACAAAGGGTTTTACAAAAACCGTGACACGTGTTTCGCTATACAATAGCTTCCTCAAGCGTAAACTAAAAGTTACTTCTAAATTACAACCATTTTATACTAACATATTACCTACTCGTATGCCCACTTTC
>WOGO01008738.1:0-10508 GCA_015342085.1 Leptinotarsa defecta
ATTAGGGACAATCGTAAGTTGAATAATGTTTGTTTGAATTGTTCATTTTCTTATTTGCATTCTTTTCAGGAATTTGAGTATATAGAGATATACATTATACATTGTTATGTGTATAAAGGTGCCCTGTTGAATAAAATTATTTGCTAGTAAAACTTGTTACAGTGGTTTATTGATATATACTACAAATTGGTCTCTCAGTAACCTATTCAAACTAAGTAATCTCAACACGTGGTGTCCTTAAACTGTCACCCAGCTAGCTAGGCGGTGAGCCAATCAGAGTATACCATATTGTCAGATAATATCCTCACACTGTCACCCAGCTCACCAGCTAATCAGCTCGTACGCTGATTCAGGCAGACAGACAACCAGGATCGGGCGTATCCCTCAACAAGACAGACCACCGAGTCAGGTGGGGCGCTTACGTCTGCCCACCTTTTTGCTCAACACATTTTTGTTTCATGACGTCATAAAAAAAGGTTTCATTGGAGAATTGAACGCAGGTCGTCGGTGTGATAGACTTGATCTTTAATCTCAACACCACCGTTAGATATTGAAAGTAATTGTGAAATTCTGATAGTGATGGCTTTGATTATTGCTTCTCGTCATCAAAACAACTTTCACCTGTAAAAATTATGGCCGTATTATCAGCATAACACACTATATGGCCCTCCAATTTATTAATCTGTGTTAATGCGTTTTTGTAAGAAAACAATAGGATTGGGCCAAGCACTGTTCCCTGAGGTATACCCACATTACATGACCTCAAATACCATAATTACAGTTTTTCTAGTAGGGTTTCATGCAACCGCAAGACATTTCAAAGACCTGTCCAAGGCCCCTACAGTTTGTTCCACGAAGTTGAGCACGGCTTTTTCAGTATTTGATTTGTTAATGAACCTGTATTATTGTTATTGTATGATGTTTACTGAGACATCTATTACTTGATTTTTTAAAGATTGTTCACATAATTTAGCAAAATTATTGATATACAGAAATTGGTCGGTAATAACACATATCATTTTGACTTCCAGATTTGAAGACTAGAGTAACAGCCGATTATCTAACAGTATTGACTGTTGAGTAGCCATATCTGCAAAAGTAGACCGAACCACCAAGTTTGACCTTCAGAATTGTGATCAGTGGATCAAAATATGTGGGTTTAAACAAAATTCTCAAAACCAAGGCAGCCCTGAGAACAAATATTGAAGGATAATAAATAAAGCAAAAAGGTTTTTACCTGGACTATCGGTGGCGCCAATTATTTTCTCTGGCTGTAGACCCCTATCGAACCCCAGGGATTTTTTTTCGTCATTCCTTTTCTTAGTACTTTTTCCATCAGATTGTATACTCAACTTCCTTTTCCTCTCTGCATCTTTTTCTTTTCGTGCTTGATCTTTCTTGAATGCTTCAATAAGACCTGGACAATCCAAATTCTCTTCAGGCTCCCATGAATTTTCTTTTTCATCATATCCAATCCATTTTAAGTAGTACTCTGTTACTCCCTTTTCATTGACACGACTGCTAATGATTTTTTCCACGACAAATTCTTCAGCTGCAACAGGTTCTAGCTGCTCAGGAGGAACAGGACTATTTCTTTTACTCATATTGGCGAGATTACCTGAAAAACGCATTTTATCACATCAGATATTTCAACCATTTCATTTTGTTAGGTTAGCATTCATCATTGCCGCTTGAATGAAAATGATTACTTACCTTACTTTGTCAAGTATTTTATGAAGTCAAAAGAATATTAAACATGAGCTGCTGGATACCAAAAATGTTTCAATTGATTAGTTAACAATTCAAAATATCTTAATTCAAAAGACGCTACAACTAATAACATCAATATCAATTCTTAACTACTTATAGAGATGGAACACAGAACACGTAAAACCAAAACATCGGAACTACATTCGATATTCTGTGATCTAGCAATGTATCTACCAACTTAATTTTATCTTTCTACCTTCTTTGAGTTATGAAAATGCTGTATTTCACTGGACAAAGAAAGGAGGCATTTGGTGCTGTGTTACTGGCAACTCTTTTTAGTGACAAATATCAAAAATTCAAGTCTAATGTTTTTCGAAACTTCATTCATAGTTTTAGTACAACGTAAAGGCGAGTTCATATTAGAACGATTGCGATATTTTTGCGGTTCCGCAAATTTGCCTCAATTGTCAAAATACCCTGTTCATGTTGAAGCGGGCAATATCAAGGGATTTCATTGTTGAATTTTAAATTTTCTTACATGAACCTGAATGATGAAATACGACTCATACGAATTGCGACTTTTAAGACCAGACCCCATCATGTCAGAATGTAGGACTAACAATTTTCTGAAGTTTTGTTTAATAGGAGCGTGTCCTCAAACCACTTATCTTAACGTTACTGCCTGCAGGGGCGAGGGATTCTTTTGCAAAATGAGTTTTCTTTAAAGAGGGGACAACCAAATTCAATAATTTATTGAATAATGAGAGAGTGAGCCTCAAATAGTTGAAATATTTCTCTGGATCACTAATTCTCATTTATTTCAGCCACAAGAATGTGATATTCTCCATATTTTCTTCTATTTTTGAAAATTTTTCCACTATAAAGACGGGGTTTTCTCAATGAAGTTTTTTTAAGGTAAGTTGATATAATTTGAACAACCTGACACATTCGTCCATTTCGGATTCAATTTCGATGTAGGGGCTTAAAAAACGAGAGTCAAAGCAATATAACTACTTTGTATGTTGACGTATAAAATTTTGCGGAAATCGCAAAAAAGTTCAATTTTTTCAACTTTTTTACGATAAACACGTCGCCATTTTAAATCGTACTTTTTATGCGATGTTCGTTCCAACATGAACTAGCCCTAAGGCGAGTTCATATTAGAACAATTGCGATAATATTTTTGCGGTTTCGCAAATTTGGCCCAATTGTCAAAATATTCTGTTCATGTTGAAGCGGGCGATATCTAGACATTTTATTGTTGAATTTTAAATTTTGTTACATGAACCTGAATGATGACATACGATTCATACGAATTACGACTTTTAAGACCAGACCCCATCATATCAGAATATAGTACTAACAATTTTCTCCAGTTTCGTTTAATAGAAGTGTGTCTTCAAAAACATGGATTCTGAAACAGAAGGTGTAAGTTAATATATTAGTTAACACCTACAAATGTTTTTGAATATATATTTTTAGCTGGTTTATTGTGATTTATCTGGTTATCTGAAACTGGATGATATGTGTGAACATGTTACTGTCGAATTTAAAGTAATGTTGATATAATTTGTACAACCTAACACATCCGTCCATTTCGGATTCAATTTCGATGTATGGGCTTAAAAACGACAAGTCAAATAAAATAGCAATATAACCTCATTGTATGTTGACGTATAAAATTTTGCGGAAATCGCAAAAAAGTTCAATTTTTTCAACTTGATTACGATAAACACGACGCCCTTTTAAATCGCACTTTTTGTGCGATATTCTTTCCAACATGAACTAACCCTTATAGGTAACTCTATATGCTTCAGTGACAGTTCAATGAAAACATCCTTTTTTCGCTACCAATGACCTGTCAACTGTCGATAGTTTGTTGATTTGTTTATAAACAAAACATGACAAATGTTTGTACAATTTGTCTGAGGAGCGACAATATTGTATTTGATGGATCCAGTAATGGAGATATATTAAACAAGTTAAACAAATGCGTCCCGGAAGTGGTAACAGAAAATAATTTTAGATAATTTGATAATGACTCATACATTTTCAGGAATGGAATTCAAAAATAAAAATATGTTCAGTCTGTAAAGATGATTTGGAGAGAGCTTATAATTTCAAAATATTGTGCATAACTTCATATACTTCTAAAATAACCATACCGTTATTATGCGACAAAGAAACTAGTTCAGATGTTGAAAATGAAGTGATAGAAGGAAATGGGGAGTCATCTGAAGAAGCCGATTATTGTTTGGAATGTTTAGATTGCAAAAAGGTTTTCGAAACAAAATCACTCTTGGAGAAACATGCAAAGAGTAAACATGAAAGAAAAGATATGTCAAATATGCAAAAACCATGTGAAAACTGTGGAAATCTTTATAGTACGAAAAATATAAAACGCCATTTCAAAAATTGTATTAAGAGAACTGGTAAGAGATTCATGTGGTGGTGACTAGATATTGAAATGAAAAAGTCAAAACTTTCAGGAAATAATGGAATAAATAAGTATGAGAAAATAATCACTCGCCAACTGGAATCAACTTGCACCCTTTGTGGAACAATTTTCTCAAATAAATATCTTATGAGGCGACACATGAAAAATGTTCATGCCACTGAAAAAAATTTCAAATGTGAACTTTGTGAGAGAACATTTACATCTGCTGTATATCTCAATGCACACAAGAGGTATCACAAGTTTAAAAAAACTATCATTAGTTTCTTGAATTTGGATATGAAAGAAATTTTAAACAATTTTTTTTCAGATATCATTCAGGTGATCGTCCTCATATATGTTCATTTTGTGGAAAAGGGTTCATAACAACCAGCGATCTTTATCATCACGAGAAAATTCATGTGAATAAAAGAGCTTATAGGTGTGAAAAGTGTCCAAAAGCCTTCAATACTTCTTCTGATCTGCACAAACACAACATATGTGTTCACATAGACCGTGCCCAATGGAAATATACCTGCAACTCTTGTAACAGAAAGTTCCCTTTGAAAATTAATCTTGATAGCCACATCAAAACACATACGGGAGAGAAAAATTTCTCATGCCATTTATGTGAGAGAAAATGCATCAGTAAGTCAGTATTGAAGAGTCATATCCAGACCCATTCTAATATAATTTCCTTCAAGTGCAGCCTCTGCGCACAGGCTTATAAGTATCGGAAGTCACTTAATCTGCATTTAGCTAAAGCACATGGTATCGGTAATATGAAAGTTCCTGTTGCAGCCAAGAAATTTGTATGTCCACTTTGTTCAAAGACTTATACTGCTAATAACAAATTGCAGAAACATATTAGATCTCATGATGGTGAAAGACCATTCAAGTGTCCTGAATGTACAAAATGCTTTGCAGACAAGTCTTATGTTAAAACACACTTGAGAAATGCTCATAACATTCCAAAAAATGAATGTGTTTAATCAAATTTTTATTGATATGAACGAACCTGTTAATTAATTTCAGCAATACAATACTGTTATCAATTATATTCAAAAAAGCCTTGTTTATTGTTTTTTTCCAAAAAAGTATTACATATAAACATGAGTTCCTATATATTATTGGCAATTGATTAGTTGTGTATGAAATTAAAACAAAAAACTACCGCTACCACCATATCCTTCCATTCGGACAACATCCTCCTTTAAGTTTCCTTGCTACATCACCAGTTTGGATACTTTAGTGTCCCTTTCACGCCTTTAACTTCGTAGAAATTGACCTTTGAAAACAAGAGGATAATGAAGAGACTTCATCCGGCTCTCAGACCAAAGGTTCCCAGAGTTTAAATTTTTTTTCTAAGGGTCAAAGGATTTCTCTAGATAATTGATCCTATTCACCAAATTTGGTGGAAGTTGTATATCGGCAACATTTCTCTTCATTTTTCAATCTGCATAGCCGAAGTTTGGGCCATAGGTTAAACAAAAGGTTAAAGAAATGAAGAAGTCGTATGTGACCAATGCTGCAATCTTCAGCGACCACATCATCTTCAGATGATGTGTGCTGCAGGTTTTTCTGGATATTCCTGCAGCTGAAAAAGCAAATGCACCTCTGGAATCAATGAAGTCGCCCTGGAGCGCCAATTAGTTTTTGTTGTTTTATAATTTCATGATTTGTATTTTGGAACTGTAAACCATTATTCGGTCGGTAGCCAGGCGGCTCGACGTGGGTGTTTTGTTCACTCGCTCGAATTGACTGCCGTGTTGGTCGGTGGTTCAAGCCATAGTCTGAACGATCAATTTTCACTTTCTATCGTCCAACCCGTGTTAGGAATCACACGTTAAAAGGTAAGACCTCGTTAATCCTTAGCTCGCACAAGTTTCGACTTCTGAGGGTTGTCGTTCATAGGGGTGCGATAGCTGGTTAACGGAAAAACAGATTTTAAACAGACAGATAATCAAATTTAAAATTACCATAATAACTAGCACAAACATTTCTACAAAATGGTCTGAGGTACGACCTTTCGCGGTCCGCCTGTTGCTCTAGAGACAAACGAAACTGAATATATTTTATTAAAATTGGTAGAACTATTGAGTTAATTTAGAATTCCAATCATACGTATCTTATGGGTAATGATAAGGCGGATAAACTTGCAACATAGGAAAGAAATGACCGATTCACTTTTATCCATCTCGAGCACATTATTGTGAATTATACCCTCGTCCTATGCAGGAGTTCTGGAATATATGGACTGCTAAGTACTGTACTTCTTTTCGGCTATACCCGAACCTCAAAACCTTGGTTTCATGATTTCAATTTTCTTCTAGACTCCACTTTGAAAAGAGCAAGAAGTAATCCTTGTTTAACCAATGCACATCTTCACACAAGATAAAAATTGAAAACCACGATCATTGTGACTGTGGCCTCAGACAGAAAATATGATATATATTCTTAAGCTGCAAACTCAATGAAGTTAAAATTCGTTTCTCGGATAACCATGCCAAAGGGTTGCTTTCAACCGCTTTCATTGAATGATATCTTTCTGTACTGTTTATTATACCCATAACTCACTGCTATAACTTTCATTTTTATCATCCCCAACCTGAAGCTCTAATTGATGTGCATCATTGAGTAAGTAAACAAGTACTGAGTGATCAGTGTCTAGTTTCCTGAAGTTAATATTAGCAATACATATTGAATTTCACAGTTTTCCCAAATAGGGATGGACTGTGTCCAGATTCACTCTTTGTGCGTTCCATTAAGCGCTCACAACGATCAAAATCACAGCATAGGTAACAATTGTTACCTATGCTGTGTCAAAATGCTCCTATTTCCGTTCCACATAATGACCTCGGTCGTTGTGGTCGCCTTGAAAACGTCACTCATGAGTCATTACTTTCGCTCACGGCAAGCTCAAAACGACCCATCTGAAGAGGTGGGTCGAAGTCAACGACTATATGTCCATAATCGTTGGGTCGAAGTGGACGTTGAAAATATTTCGGGCGCAATTTTTGAAATATGACATAAATGTTATCTGTCATTCGTAATTAATTTTTAATTTCTCAACTTATTCCATTATTCAATCCTATGAGTAATCAATGGAATAATTACTTACACATAATGAAGTAAATTTGAGAGTAACATAAATTTAGAGTATAATGCAAGTGTGTAAGGTGACATGACATTTTCAAAATGTACAGTGTAATATGTGATAGAAAGTCATGTACCTGAAATTACTTTAGAATTCATCATCTGAATAACGATGAAATACATTCTCAAAATCAATTTAATATGTGGTTTAGTTTTCAGTTTTCACGATTATAATTTTGTAAAGTTGCTAATATAAATAAAGTTATCTTGCAATTATTGAAACTTATTACCTAACCTCATAAAATTTCTACTTCATTTTTTCAACTTCGCCATTTGTAATGTTTTCATGAACGCCCAAAACGTTCCATAACCCATAAGCGCACGGTCTGTGACCTCAGTTGATTCCTGAAGGAATAATGAAGTCTAGGCTGAATATCCTCAGTAGCCGAGGCTACTAAATGAAGAAGAAGAATTCATAAATGATCACATACGGGATGGGATACATGACAGATCATAACAACGAACGTAGTTGTATCGATTGTAGGGTTACTTTTAATTCATATTAATAACTTTAGTTTTATCGAACATTTTTAGTTATTCCAACACCTCGTATAATAAATTTATCTGTGACAAAACTTCGATTAGGGAAAATTTTTCATTTCAATCTACTGCTGAGATTACAATGTCTAAACCTACAGGATATGATTCACACAGTGAAGGACCAGGTTTTGTTGGAATACGATTTTGTCAAGAATGGTAATCTTTTTTGCCCACTTTATAATGTCTTTGTAAATTATAGCCTTATTATTCACTTGATTTAAAAATGACATTTTTAGCAACAACATGTTATACCCAAAGGAGGATAAGGAGAATAAAATCTTACTATATGCATGTCGAAATTGTGATTACCAACAGCATGCAGACTCCAAATGTATCTATGTTAACAAAATTATGCACGAAATTGAGTAAGTAAATTTTTAATTATGAAATAAAGATTTTAATGAAATTTTTTTCAGTGAATTGACCCATATTGTATCTGATGTAATATCTGATCCGACTTTGCCACGAACTGAGGATCATCACTGCCCAGAATGCAACCACAGGTTACTTTTTTGATATGTTTTTGGTACTACTGTGAAACCAGCCACATTTGGAATTTTTCAAAGTGATGCATAAGACTTGGTATTCAGCAGCTCTCAAAATGTAAATAAAATCATTTGTCAACCATGAGTAAACTGAATGACTCAAAATTTACATGGTTGAATAGGTAAATTTATTATCAATCGCAGAAAACAATGTATAACTCGTGTACAATCAATTTTCAAAAAAAAAGGATAACTTCTTCAAAAAGTTTGTGGATGGAGATTATTTTCCTAATGATACTTCATTCAGCTTCCTAGAGAAGTCCTGAATGCTATATGATTTTGTCAAACAGAAAAACAACCCCCACTCTTGTTTTTAATAAGAAACCATATAGTTGCTTCGGATTTGATGGATTTTCTGTTAAATTTATGAATAGAGTTGGGGTTGATTTCCTGCCAGACAAAATATTTCGATTTATGGACCTTGTTTAATCTGTTGAAATAAATACAATCATGTGAAATATTATTTCATTGAGCACATAATTGGAAAAAAAAGTCCAACTTTCTTCAATCTTTCGTGAATGAGGGTTTTTTTCATAATTTTCATTGTACTGAACAAGACCCATATGTTAAAAGATTTGAAACAGTTGAAAATTTTTCGTAAAAATTATTGTAAAAAGGAGTGGGGGTTATTTTTCTGTCGGAGAGAATTATTTGGCATTTGGAACTTTTGTGGTAGCTGAGTGTAATATAAATATGAAAAGGAAATCTCTACAAAGAAAATTTTGAACAAGATATTTTTTAGTGAAAATTGATATGAATAAGGGAAAATATTATCTTTAGGTATCAAAATATTTTAATGTTCAAATAATGTTTCCAATCATTTAAATTACATGTCACTGACATAATTTGTGGCGGGTACTGATTTGATAACCATTTTGTGAGCTACGTTCCATCAAGTCTTGCACATCGCTTTGAACTGTTTGGAACTTATGACTGCTTGTGCACTGAAATATTTTTTTAGACAGGTACTAACTCAAATAATTTACAGGGAGGCAGTATTTTTTCAAGCACAGACTAGGAGAGCTGAAGAGGAAATGAGATTATATTACGTTTGCACAAACCAACATTGTGCTCATAGGTGGACTGAATAATACTTTTTCAAATACATAATTCATATCTGTATTTGAGGGATGTGGCACAATATTAAACTTTGCAAAAATGTATGGGATGTCAATTTGAACTTGCTTAATTTTCCTTCTCTTTCAAAGTAGACTTGGTCATTTAAATAGATTGTAACTGATTCAGTTGTGCTATAAATGAATAGAGAAGTATGAAGAAGAGTAAAATAAAGTGTTACTGAAATAAATTCGTTTTTTACTATTTATTTTTTCTCCAATTCTTGAGGGAAAGGCCATGATTACAGGGAAATATATTCTATCATGTTATATATCTGATGGGACTGGAAATAATTGATGCTTCTTAGATGGCTTGGGGTGCCTACTCAGAACATGAGGCTTATAGCCATAGTTGATGCTGTAAACACCAAAGAAAAAACTATATAAGATATGAAAATCTGATTTAGGAATGAATGGGGTGGAAAATAATAAATGAATCTCAAATTTAATTTTCTGTCCTTGACTTTACCCATCCCAGACAAAGAATTATTGTTTTATATTATATTACCACCAAAAACTTATACTCGTGTACATCAATATGTGTAATGATATATGTATAGTAAAATAAGCTCGTGCACGAATTTGCAATTGAAAATAATCGATCAAACTGTTCATAATACGAGTTTGAACTAATGCATGAATCTGACCAAAGAAATATAATTGCACCGTTTTTATTTGTCTTCGTGAGTAGCTTGAGCTGTAAAGCAGTTTTATCAAATAGATTTACCAAATTTTTGGATGGATTTTACTATGGTTTGTAGTCAATCATTCAAAATAGAAAATATTGAAAAGTTTCTCAAATGCCTATTTTGAAAAGGTTCATTTATATTGATTAAGATGGTCAGAACATATAAATAATATGGGCAATAGACTGAGTAAGACAATTTATGCAATAAGAGTGATAAAAAAAGTTATAAACCAAAATGCAGCACTAATGACATATCATTCCCTTTTCCATTCAATTCTGAAATACGGGATTCTAAGCTGGAGTTCAGCATCTAAAACTCA
>WOGO01008739.1:0-10508 GCA_015342085.1 Leptinotarsa defecta
GTTGCTCGACCGCTTTGTCGTAATTAGCTCCTGGGATAGGCTTCTGGGACCAATTCAATAAGAATCGTTGTAATTAATTTTTGAATTGTCAAGTTATTATCAGAAAAGTTAATAAATAGTATATTTTGAATTCGTATCACACCCCAGTTTTTCCCATTTCTTACACTAAACAATATACGGCTGATTGATCCCAAAGTTTACATAAAATAAATATAGTTTAAAAAACTAAAAGACACGCTTTTGAAGAACATCGAGCTAAAAAGTTAAAAATATGTTTTTTAAATAAACTGAAAAAAGAGTGGGGGCTTTGTGCCATATTTTCTGTATATCAAGCGTCCTTCGCTTTTTTCACAATAATACTAGTATTTTTCGTTCGTTATTGTTTTAAGCTTATTTAAAATAATTATTTTCAACTTTTTAGTTCGATTTTTTTAAAAGGATGTTTTTTGATTTTTAAACTACATTTATTTTTAATTGTACGTTCTTAGAGCTCCTGTATTTTTATTCTACTCAAACATAAATTGAAATGAATAAAATGAAGACACTTACATAAAAAGGAAGGCTTAACTTGAAGTATCACAGAGTTCTTTATTTTTATCATTTGAATTACTAAAGAGTGTAAAATACCTTCTGGCGCACTTCTTTGGTAGTCTTCAGGCCTCCCACCCATCACGATAGGAAGCACGTTCTTCCCCAGACCGTTCACAAAAAATTTCTCAGTCATGTAATCTCGGCAGTTCGAATTCTCGAAAGATAAATAAAATTTGTAGTCTCGTTCTAGTAAGTCGAAGCATTTTTTACTGGACCTAGGACACTGAAAACAAAAATTATTTTGTTTGAAATACCTACTTGTGAAAACATTTTGTTTGATTTGATATCCAAAAAAGAATCTGGGAAGCGCATTTTCCAAACCACACATTCTTTGTTTTTGTAACCTTTTCAGTAGTTTAAGGAACAACATAAACATAGTCAAAAATATTTCAACGCATTATGATTATTTTTATGTGTTTCTTAAAGATTGTTATATTACTGAGGTACCTAATAAAGTGCATTTTCTTGTTGGTAATGAGCTCTAGTTTCGTCTTTTGACTAGGCAATGATCCATTATTCAACACCTTTGAACTAACCGCAGTTGACCAGATACATTACTCAACACCTTCGAGGCCAGTCACAGATGAGCAAATTCATTACTCAGTTTCATTTTCATTAGCGAGTAAGTGGTTGGTTTAAGCCGATTTCGGAACCTCCCCCACCACTCGACCGTGATATTGAATGACGTCACATGACCTTAAGGTATGAGCACGTCATATGACTTTGAAGATGAAGTTTGACTTTGAGATTGGACTTTGCCCTCGACATTGAGTCGGAGTGGGAAAATGTTTTTTTTTTAAAGTGTTAATACTAATTCATAAATCAACACTTTTGGTCTGCAATAGAAGCCAGCGGTAGGAGGATACACGATGATTCTCTGAACGTAATTTCAAGATCGAGAAATGTTTACTACTTTTATAAAAGTGGTAAAAATATAGAAAGTTTCAGTTCTCACTTTCAATCATTTCAATACCATTTTGATGCTATGATGGTGGAATCTAATTGTCTAAAACTGAAAGATCTTGACTTCAAGATGGTGAAAGCGTATTTGGAAATATGAAGCTAAAAAAATTATTAGGGGGGAAAAAGTGAAGCGGTGCGAAACATAATTGGTATGCTTGGGAAAGTTCTCTCCACACCCTCCATCACTCATTACGTCACATAATCTCGAGTTTGGCTTTGACGAACGACTGCAACGTACAACCTTGATTGTTGACCATGAACTATCATATCTCATAACATGACCTTGGTGTGATTTTTCCCCGTGCCAGTCGTAGAGTCGTCGTAGTATGACATTGAGAAGTTTGAACATGATAGTTAGTCTTGAATGAGCATGCTGTGAACTTGAACGTGTGTCGCATTTTCATCTTTCGACGTCCATGATCTTGGGTTTGATCTTGAAAGACCATGACGTCACATGACCTTGTCGTTACTTTGCAGTAGTTTGGCCTTGAATATTGATATTGAACAACGTATCATGATTGATATTGTAGGGTAGCCTATAACATCATTCAACCTCCCCCTCACAACAAAACGATTTTGAAATTAGTGTAGAACGCTCAACCACTACTCATGATGTCACATGACCTCATGATGTAACATGACCTTGAGTCGCCTTATGATCGGAGTTCGATGGGTACACATTCAGCTTGTGAACCTTGAGAATGAACCTACTTCAAAAATGTTCTCAAATGCCATGATTAATTATTTAAATGTATGAAAAAATAAAGTTTATACCGAAAAACGGTAAAATGAAACATGAAAATGAGTGTTGCAAAAAAACGGGAATTTTTCAAAAGTTCGTCATACTAATAAAATGAATGTACTTGGAACGTAAGACAACTTTATGTCTGGGTGCACTACACTCTTGAATCTTCTCTATCTGGTAATGATGGGTGAGAAAATAGTGGGCCAATTCAGACTGGATAACTCAGCGAGTGATATGGGATCGAGCCAAACAGAAATATTCAAAGATGTGGAGGAACGAACAATAAACATGTTCTCAGCAGGCCACATGACACCGAAATATATGTTCAAACTTCGCGCTAGAAATTTTAAACCGAAAAGATTGGAGAATGAACATGCTTGACGGGAACACCTACCTAACGACTAGCTAACTGATAAAATTAATTTTGATTTTCTCTATGAATGGTTTACAAAACAGCGACACATATTTCGTTATACAATATTTTCGATAAGAAAATAAATCATAGTGTAGATTTAACTACCTGAAACTATTTTTTAATTTATTTTATTTATTTATTTCACCCTAACAGGCCTGGTGGCCTCAATACAAGGATGACTTATGAGAAATATACATGAAATGATATGTTACATAAAATAATGTAATATTGAGATGTATTACTATCTAACAGCAGTACTTATTACAACTCGCAACAACAAAAATAAAATAAGAAATAACAGAAAAACTAATTGCTAAATTGATAAGTTCTCAACATGTCTACGGACTAGACATCTAAATTTTGTGAGACGTATTCCAATCAATATCTTGCAAGCAGTTGATGTCGTTTGCCAGAAGGAGCATGCTTATGAGGGGGCATGTGGAAGTAACAATCACTACGGGAGTCTTGAACTTAAGGATAGTACGCGTAGGTCTGGGAGGTACATTAATTGGTAATAGTGACAATAATTCTGCGGAATTGATATTGTTCTTCATAATTTTATACATGAAAATTAATGCAAAGATTTTTCGCCTAGATTCTAAGGAGGGTATATCAAATTGAGTTCTCAATTGTGATGTTCTAATGCTGTTGTAATCGGGTTTACTACGATACTTCCTATAATATAGGTACCTTAAAAATTCATTCTGTATTTTTTCTATTTCCTGTAAGGTTGTTTGTAATTCTCAATTCCAAATTACAGAACATGACAGAAGAAACAGGTCAATGAATTGATAAATAATATGTAATAATTATTCAAGGGCAACAAAGCCTGATTATCTGGTAATAACATTTCAAGTAAAAGCCAGCTTTCAATTCAATTTATTCATTCATTTGATCTTGGAAATTATTGTACTTATTTATGTCGATGCTTCCGGAAATAAACAGTTTCGAATTCATAATTGAACTCATGACCTGTAAGGAGGTGAACAGCACTGAATTAATTTATTTTTCCATTCTGGTAACTATATCTATTCTTTTTATGCGTGCTTCGAATAATCTTTCAGTTTGGCCCATGCAAAACATCGCACATAAACCAAACAGCATTTTATAAACTCCTGATTTATCGTGTGATTCATGTTTTGTGTCTTACATAGGTCAAACTGAATTTACTTTGAGGCATGTTTGAAAAAACCTAGAAACAATTGCCAGAATGGAAAAATAAACTCAACGTATGCTACTGATTCCCTCATAGAGGGACATAAGTCCAATCATGAATTTAAAACTATTCATTTCCAGAAGAAAACTGTGAAACTTCTGGAAAGTATCGAAATCAATAAGTACACAAATTCCCAATATGTAAGGAACCATCAAATCGAGTTGAATAGTAACCCGTAACTTCATGATATTCTTACCTGATCATTAGGCTTTGTCACTCTAGAATTATCAATACGTAATATTTATTATTTTATTGACCAGTTTCCACATAATTTCACCAGTGAATTAGTAATTCCCGCTATATTTAAATATTTTTGTTTTTACTAGTTAAAAATAATTTTTTCCGCACGTATCAGGTAGTTGAATCTAGACTAAAATCAATTATCAGATTGTTTCAATCTTAAAGTAGTCAAATCCAGCTTGAGGCTGCTTGTATAGTGAAACACGTGTCGAGTTTTGTATACCTTTTATTATGAAAATCAAAATGAACAACTATCACCGAAAAGCATCACCAGGTCCATACTTAAGTTTCATAGTGCTCGAAATAGTTTGATAGGTATAATTGGATCAAGAAAAAAACAGTCCGAAATAGTCTCGGACACTTGGTTAAACCAGAAAGCATTTTGAGAAGACCACTGTACCACCTATCGCATATATGAAGAGATGAAGACAAGAAAATACTGTTGATCATGTCCATTTTGTTATGTAGCGTATCCTTGTAGTCAGTTCAAAAGTTATCTAACCTCAATCATCAATCATTGAAATCAAATAAATAAAAAACATCCTGGAAAATAGTCCAAAAAATTTCCACATGAATGCGCATGAGTAACTGGAACAGTTCTCAATAGTTCAGCCTCGAGAGCAAGAACGATTCGGGACGGTTCAAGACAGTTAAGGATCATTTCGCAGTCGAAAACAGAACAGAGGATTCATCAATCCAAACTTATCCTCAATAAACCAGAACGCTCTATATCAACGGCGCATGATCCTGACGTCCTAGAACCTGAATTTCGTAGAACCAGAACAATCCTTTTATACTTCTCTTCAGCGCGCCTATGTAGTTGGTTGGCCAATAATTTTTCTCAAAGAACCGGTTTCATTATATTTTCAGTTCAGTCAACTCTGTTAGTACTGTAATGTCATTGAGTTATTCATAAATTTTCAAACCTCACTATTTCTCCAAGTTGAAAAAATTAACGTGTTGAACACTAGGAAAGTCATAACTCATGTCGATAAATCGAGAAAATCATGAAAGTACATAGGTAACTTACTTCCAAAGAACCACAAGCACCATAAATATCCACAGTAATGTATTTACCAAGCTCTTTGGCATAAGTTAATCTATCGTTTTTTGCAGCACAGTTCGACACAAACCAAGCCACTTTTTTCGTTTTGTTTGCAGCGTAATCCCGATTTTGAAGTTTTTTGTGTACCTGCAAAATAATAAAATATTAGCAGAATATAGGAACATAGACTTTCAAGGCTGGAATTATGATCGAAAAAAAAAACAAAATTGGGGCTGATAGGAACCTGAATGGAACCTGAAGAACCAAATGTTTTGTCTGCTTCTGTGGTTGTGCCTATCACTTTGAGACATAACCTTAGTCCTCGCAATCAACGCAAATACCATTGATGATGTCTACTGCAGTAGCCAGGATGTTGTTCTCTTATGAGCAGTAATTTTGAGAATGCACTCCTCATTCTATAATATACATTGAATTCTTTAGGTGCCTGGTATGAAGTGCATTGAGTCAATGGATTCAATTTATGTTTGAAGGTGGTTGACAATTTACATTACATTTTGATATTTCTGAGGTAAATAATAAAATTAGAATATATTATGTACTTAGAACAATAATAAATTCGTAACTGTATGAGATAGTTTTGAAACTATTTTTTTTTTTGTTGTATTGTATTTTTATTGTTTTTTTTATAAAAGGCACAATGTTGTTGTAAATCATGCCCTAAAGAAAATAACGCCGGCCGCCACTGGTAGCCATAAACCAATTGTGACGTGGCGAAGAGCGCGCTTAGTTCGACTGACATTTCGCGGATATTCTATCGACGTCGATGGAATTCCTAGAAATTTTCCAGTACCTGCGACTTCCAAATATAAGCGCGTTCAACTCGCCCATCGAGTCAAGTGGAGGTTACAGTGCGGTTCGCTAAGCGATCTAGTAAGGTGATAGACATTCTAATAATAGTTACAGTTTTAGATGAAGTGTTTGTTGTATTTGAAGTTAAATAAAGTTAATTTCGATCATTGTTCATTCTCCACGGAAATAAACGTAACATTTGGTGTCGGAAGTGGAATAATTAACTGAAAATTTACTGTTTTATGGTGAAAACAAGGAGTGCCATTTACGACGAGATAGAAGAGCTTAAGAAAATGTTCGAGGCTTTGCAAGCGGCCCTGGCGGAGAATAAAAAATACAGAAGAGAGGAAGATGAATGAAGGAGGGGGGAAGAATGATAACGGCGAAAGGAAGATCGTAAATTACTACTAGGTACTACTAGGTATTCTGGAAAAACATAGAGGAATATCGTAAATTATTGGTGAATATTCAGAAGAAACAAGAAAAAGAAATTTCATTTATTTGAAGATTTGAAATCTTCCCAAGTGAGTGAAGGGTAGGTACAGAAATTTATTCAGAAAGAATTTGGAAAAGTATTCCAGAAAACGAAGGAGGGATTGGAAAAAAAGTCAATGAGAAGGGGTTGAAAGGAAATTTGAAGAAGAGTTTGAAGGAGTCGGAAGGACACTTGAAGGAGTAACTTCGGAAAGGAGTTCGTGAGAGGTACTACTGGGTCAATTGCCGTCGAAAACACTATACATTTTGTTTTTTCTGATGAAAATTGCAGTCCTGCATATTCGGATAATGTGATATCTATCATTCAACAAGTTTCGTGATTTATTTTGCATTCATTGAGATAGTGATCTGGCAATAAAATGTTGAAATTCAATCGCAGTAATATAGAAAAATCCATCTTTCAAGCTAACACAACGTATTGACAATAATTGACTTATCTGTACGAATAAACTCAACTTTATTTTCCTGCTACACTGACAATTCAACATAAACAGTTTTACTGAAACTTCAGATTAATACTCAAATGCCTGTCGCCTTATTAGATCACTTCGTAGCTCACTTTCAACTAGACTTCCCAGATCTGCCTGTTGATAGTATTTATATATCGTAATGCAAGTCTCTGGAAGCCGATAGGGAAGTCTCTTGAAGCGACGGGACACCTATAACGATCCAGAAACGGAAGTCGAGTTGAGCGCGACCTGGCAAAGTCACGATCGATTGACGAAGACCAGTGGCGGCCGACGTTATTTTTTTCAGGGGATAATCTACAACAATATCCATATCATAATTCAACTAAAAATCTCGAATTTGATTCAAATTGATATCTTTTAAAAGAGTTTAGAATATATTATATAAAATACGTACTGTAGGTTTATAATAGGCCCATCTCTCGTAAGGAGCAACAATATCGCTATCCCTGCGGTAGGTTGCAGTCCAGTTAATCTGGTCTATAAGCTTGATACTTGCAGTATGATATGGACTCTCCAAATGGTAAATGATCCAAACCTGTATGAACATTTCAAAATAATTCCACACATAGTAGAAAAAACATAGATTTTTATTTATGTATAGGTAAGTGTCCCATTTCCACATGAAATATTTTTTTTTCAAATAATGGACCAGTAAAAATCTCGTAGCACTGCTAAGTGAAGATGATGTAGAGCAATAATATAAATACACGAAACTATTCTAACATAATTGCAATGAGTTGTTCCTTCACCATTTATATATCTTATAACAATTTTAAGATAATGAAGTCACAGTATTCGGTATTATGGGACCCTTCAACACCACATTCATTCCAATGCTCAGTTAGTTTAGTTACTATCGCGAAACTAATCTTTTCTTTAATGATCATAACTTCAATATTTTTTTGATTGATTCGGCCGTTACTACACCTCAACGATTTGATCTCCACAAACTTTATTTGAAAAATATATCACAACATGTTTTGCTAAGACATTAGCTTTTTCAAGCGATTTGAAAATCACAAGACATTAGCTTTTTCAAGTGATTTGATCAAATCGTTGAGGTGTAGTTTTTCGCTTTTCACTTAAAATGATTCTTGACCAAAAAATAACTGATGTGTTTTTACATTTATTTTAGGATAGTGTGATTTTGAGGATACTGTCGTTCCGCGGCTTCTTGAACTTTCTTGGGGTTCCCTCCGTGAAGGTGCACAAGTGAAGAGGCTTTCCTGCAGGGGCAGCCGGTTCCTTGTCTTCATTCAAGGCGGAGCTCTTGGCGCCCGACGCAGGAAGTGACCTTGCTGTTGAAGGTGATCTGCTATGTCCAGCCTCATTCCATTTGTGTGCATCACCTGTCACCGCTTTAGACTAAGGTGAGCACTTCTGTCCAGCCGCGGAATTGGTTTTTATTTTTGTTTCTGTTTTTGTGTTTGTTTGATTCATGTGTGTTCCCACGAGTAGCAAGGAAAGAGTTGGTCACCTCTGGCAGAGCCCCGCATTACCAGAGGTGGGCTGATTACAATGAGGTTTCGCCCAGTTCCCCCAGGTGGACCAGGAGTTCGGCGATCCCGTCCGTAAGACCACATTGGCTTCCCGGACAGGGCCTCCAGTCCCTTGGCCGTTTCCATATCCACCACCTGGCGACGCGCCCGATAGGTAGCCCAGCCCATGGGCAGTTTTGAGGTTATTATTATGAAAATGAGCTTTGGGATATGCACAAGATTCATAAACCGAAAATATATTGACGAATTTCGCAAATTTATAAATGAATAAAAAAATTAATAAAACAAGCACACCATTCTGGAAATATTACAAAATGTATCGAATGGTCTGCCTCATTGACACTAGTTGAAATCAGCTAGTCAGGCGATTTTTCTGGCATTCACTAAGTTGCTCTCTGGGCTCTCTGATGATTGAGTTGCCATCGAACTCCTGAAGACACTTCCAGCTCGAAAATAGTTTCAGAATGCGAAGAAAATGAATCGAACAAGAATTTGGATTGGATGTGGATTCCATACATTTTTTTGGGCTGAACATATTCATCTATACAGGACAGGATGGACGATGACCTAGGAGGACAACTCCTTGGGAGGATGTGCAATGGGTCACATGCGGCCTAAGTGCTGTGGGCCTACTCTCACCCTCCCTTCTCTACAGATACAGATTAATCTATACCAGTGGTTCTTAACTGGTGGTCCGCGTAACACTGGTGGTCCCTGGAAGCATCCCAAGCGTTCCGCTAAGCCATTCTTATAAATATGTTAGATGAGTCGACACGATACAATGCGACCCGCCGTTAAAATGTTTAAAGAAGTGTTACTATTTGCTCAAGAACTTGAAACGACGTCGCAAGGTGCAGATGTTATGGATGTAATAAGTCAATATATGGAGAAACATGGACTTATGTAGGAACGGCTTGCGGGGTTTTGTATGAACGATGCTCTTGCTATGCTTGGTTATGGCTCTGGTCGTACAGCATTGATAAAAACCAAAAATCCGTTTTCAATTACGACGCACTGCGTTATTCATCATCAAGCACTAGCTGCCAAGACGCTTTCAGAAGGTTTTGCTTTGACGATGAAAATAGCTATAAAATTAGTAAATTTCATTGAAAAGAATGCACTCAATACTTGTCTCTCCAAACAATTGTGTTCTGATATGAACTCTGGACATGAAACTTTGCTTTTCCACACGGAAGTGCGTTGACTTTCCAAAGGAAACATGTTGTTGAGGTTGTAAGAAGTAAGAGAGGAGGTAAAACTATTTTAACTAACAAGGAAAACAAAAAGTTGTCTGATCAGTTTTGCAAGTCCAAATTTCAAATATATTTTGCTTATTTGGTCAATTTTTTGCGCAACTGAACAAATTAAACCTTCCACTGCAAGGGTCGGGAAATTTGAAGTCGCTGAAATCGAGCTGTGGATCAACAAGGTCGAAAGTAATAACTTTCTGTGTTTGATAAACTTAATCAAATTATTGATGGAGATAGTGCTGGAATTAAAAAAGAAATACAAAAGAACATATTACATTTAAAAAACTTAAAAATTGAATACAATCGCTATTTTCCCAACCGCGAGGATAAAAGTATTCAAAAACTGATCCGCAATCCATTTATTGTGAATGTTTCTGAGGTGCCTGATGGAGTTCAAGAAGAAGTAATTGATATGCTATCCGACAGCAACTTAAAAAATACATTCGAATCAGAAATTAATCTTGAAAACTTTTGGAGCCAAAAGGCATTTTCTTTACCAAAATTTCGAGACATTGCTATTGGTTACCAACTTTATTTTCTTCGACATATCCATGTTTTCGGCGCTTCTGATTATTAAAAACAAGCACCGAAATCGGTTGGATGTCACTGCTGATACGCGTTTAAGTTTGAGTAACATTGGACCAAGGATTCAGAATTTAGTAAATTTATGCAATTTATTTGTTTATAAAAATAAAATAAATACAACAATAAAAATTAATTGGCGCTCCGGGGCGACTTCATTGATTCCAGTGGCGCATTTGCTTTTTCA
>WOGO01008740.1:0-10506 GCA_015342085.1 Leptinotarsa defecta
TTAACCAGCTGTCGCACCCCTACGAACGACAACCCTCAGAAGTCGAAACTTGTGCGAGCTAAGGATTAACAAGGTCTTACCTTTTAACGTGTGATTCAATACTACTTTTGTAGAACAATAGTTCTACAAAAGTAGTATTGAAATATTAGAGCGGCACAGGAATGATAATGTGCCTCTTGATGGAGATTACTTTGATAAATAAAACCAATTTTGAATTAAAAAAAAAGCGCTTTTTTCTTTCTTCTCTGGAAGACTTTCATCAAGTCCATTTTGCAATCACCAATTTCATGTATGTAGATGTGAATTTCTCTTCAATAAACTAACTTTTTATTTGTCTTGCTTGCGCGACAACAAACAACTTTTAAATATTAATTTTACCTTCATTTCCCATTCTTGCTATCATTTTCCTCAGCGGCTCGATATATTTGCTCAACTGCCTGACCTTATCTCTGTAAGCCTGATCGTCTATCATCGAAGATCCACCCCCTAACGGACTCGGATTGGGCTGTCCGGGTGTATTCAAAGAACTCCCAGGGCTAGGAGCCATACCGACGGACCTTGGAGGGCCTCCCATCATGCTCATTGGAGCTCCCGGAGAAGGTGCCAGAACAGGCGATGCAACCGGAGGCTGACTTCCCAAACCAGCTGGTGATTGGACAGACGGAGATGTACTTTGGTTGAACATCTGATTCGGTGTAGGTTGGCGTGGAAAATTAGGATTGATCTGGTTAATTATCATCGATTGAGGTTTTTGCTGCCCCATCTGAGACATACCACCTGCAATTTGGAATGAGAATTCACTTTTATTTGTAGAGTACGAATTTAAGGATGATGTTTTTCAATCATAGAATTATTACTTACATGTACTAAGTGGAATTATATTGATTATGGGTAACAACTAATAATGAAACTTGAATATAAAAATAAAGGAAATAAAAATATAATATCATATATTTTAATCTTAAGTGAGTTCAATGGGAATCATCCCTTCTCTGTAATATTTTTTAAGGATGAGAAAATTAAATAAATTAGTTCAGATTGCAATACTCCATTTTGTATTTGGAGATCTGGGTGAAAATATATTTCTTATTGATTTTGTGGCACTTACAATTTAATTTCAGAATGCAGTTTTTGTTCAAAAGATATAAAAACTCATAACATATAACATATAATCAGCAATGGTAATGCCGCCAAGTCATTCAGTTGCTTTCGTGTATTTAGGACATTGCTGAAAGATTTTTTCATTCAGGGTTCTATTTTATGCTGGGAAATACCAAGTTTTGTGGTGTTACATTTTCCCCGTGGATTCGACAATCATTGAGTAAACTTTACAATTAAACTCAACTTTATTTCACTACTATACTACCAATGTAACACAAAAGCTTCAACAAAACTTCAGACTAATACTTGAATGTCCATCGCTTTATTAGCTTACTTCGTATTGCACTTTCAACTAGACTTCATCATCTGCGTGTTGGTGGTGTTAATATATCGCAATGGAAGTCTCCGGATGCCAATAGAGAACTATCTCGAAGCGACGCGACATCTAGAACGATCGAGAAGCCCAAATAGAGTTGAGCGCGATCTTGGCCAATAAGCGGCGTGTGTGTCGTCTGCGTCTTGTGTCGTGTACGTCGTCTGTCTTGTGTCGCATGCTTCTTGTGTCGTCTGTGCCTTGTCGTGTGTATGTCTATGTGTATTGTGTGTCTTGTGTCTCTTGTGTAGTGTCTGTGCCGTGTATCTTGTGCGTATGTATCGTTTGTGTATTGTGTGTTTTGTGTCGTCCGTGGCTTGTGTCGTCCGTGGCTTGTGTCGTCTGTGCCGTGTCTTGTATCGTTTGTGTATTGTGTGTTTTGTGTCGTCCGTGGCTTGTGTCGTCTGTGCCGTGTCTTGTACGTGTGTGTCGTCTGTGCCTTGTGACGTGTGTCGTCTGTATCATGTCTTGTACGTGTGTGTCTTGTGTCGTCTGTGTCTTGTGACATGGGTGTGTCGTCTGTATCTTGTGTTGTATGTGTCGTCTATGTCTTGTGTTGTACGTGTTTTGTGTCATGTGTCGTCTGAGTTGGCCAACCAGCGGCGGCCGACGTTATTTTTTTTCAGGGGATGATTTAGAACAATACATTCATCCGTCATTGCTGAGTAGCACATATACTGTTAGTTAATTGAGCGTGGTCCGTACGACTGCTGCCACTTTTCAAGTAATAGTTTTTGTAGTAACACATATAATGGATGTTAGCGTGTTTATGAGCTCATTGGGAGAATTAGAAGTTAACACTTTTCAATTGTTATAAGCATAGAAGCAGTCAACTGCGATGGCGCAAACTTACCCATCATTTGATTTTGAATTTGACTTGGCATGGTATTTCCCATTTGCATCTGCCCAGAAAGCTGCCCTGGCATCTGGTTTCCCATTTGACTTCCCATCTGATTGCTCATTTGATTTTGTATCTGACTTTGTAATTGACCGCCAAGATGGCTTGGCATTTGATTCATGCCGCCGCTTTGCATTTGCTGAAGCCTGATCTGATTTGCCATCTGGTTACTCATCTGATTTCCTCCCATTTGTCCTCCATTTGGAGGTATTCCAATATTTTGCCTATCCTGCAAAAAAAATGAATATGAAAAATTTTAGCAACGAAATGTTATAGATTATCGACATTTTCATTTTCTTCCTAAAATAGTTTTTAAATGAATAATAATAATAACTGCGTGAAAGCTTTTTTCCGTTTTTTTATCCGTGGTCTGCAGATTTTGATGACTGACGTTTCGTCTACAACTGCGGTAGACATTATCAAAGGCAATGTGGTAACCGTCGCAGTGCCCGAGTTGTTGTTCCCGTTCCGAATGCGGTGACTAAGATGCTGGTATTCAACGCTGGTTTTATATTATTATCAGTGGACGTGATTTGATTTCTCTCCATTGGATTATCTGACTTTGTTTGCGTACAGTCCAGAACAGGTAGCAAGATTTTATATATGTTCATTGCCTCTTCTTTTCTACTGAAATCATCCCAGTGTTTTTAATTTCTTTTACCTCTCTATATACTCTGAGATAGTATTTTGAGTTTTATTGAGAATTACTTTATCTTCGAATGAGATAATGTAAGTGCCTTCTTTGTTGAGAACATGTTTGGCTACAGCTGATTTTGTCAGTTTGCCCGAGGCCGTGAAACCATATACCTATATAATGTAAAGAATAATAAAAAAAAAATTAGTACTATGTTTCGCCGAAATCAATTCATGATCATAATGCACGGCAAATACAAAATATAGTTTCACAACCACACAAAAGTAATCTTGGTCAAAAATGTATTTTTCATGATGGAGTTAATGTATATAATGAAATACCTAACAATATAAAAAATTCAATTATACGAAATTCAAAACTCAACTAAAAAAATAGAATGAAATAGAATGATAGTTTATAGTTTCACATATTTTTATTTGTTTTTTTTGTATTATTCTTAGTATTGTTGTAGATCATGCCCGAAAGAAAGTAATTCCGGCCGCCACTGGTAACCATAAACCAAATGTGACGTAGCTAAGAGCGCGGGAATGCCCAATGTTCCCTGCCGCTCGAGAAGCAGCGAGAGTCATGCTACCGATGTCGATGGAACTTCGGCGAAAATTCTACGATATTTAAGCGCTGGCGGCGGGCATATCGAGACAGTCACACTGTCAAGTGGAAGCTACAGTGCGGTACGCGAAGCAATCTAGGAAGGCGATAGACATTCAAATAACAGTTGAAGTGTTTGTTGTATTTAAAGCGAAATAAACCTAAGTCTGATTATTCAGTGTAGTCAATTATTGGTCAACCCACGGGGAAAAACGTAACAGTATGTTTTTTTTCACTTTGTATGTTAAGTTGTCCCTACTATAAACATGTAATTCTTCTTGGGATTAATAAATTCATTCATATTATTGACTGCGTTATGTTGATGACACGTTTGTGGTATGAAGAGACACTAAACAATTTTCTATCATACCTAAACTTTCTCAACCCAAAAATCCAATTCACAATGCAACGAGAAACCCTAGCAGCCTTCTTGGATGTTTTTGTGAACAGACGTGAAGATGGTACATTGAGTCACAGAGTGAACAGGAAACCAACACACACAGATGGTGCCGCAACAAAAGAGAGGGTTAATTAAAACGCTAAATGAGAGAGTACGATATATTTGTGAACCTGAGAGTCTTCCTGAGGAACTCAATGGTCTGAAAAATGTCTTCAAAAGAAATGGGTTCAGCAAAAGAGAATTCGAGCTCATGAGCTAGGCTGGTCAAGAAAAAAGCTTTCCTATGTAAAAAAAGTTACAGACCGGATTAGAAGAATCCAGAGAAACACGACGTTTTTATTGGCAATAAAAACTATCAGACAGAGTTTAAAGTCAGCTAAGAACCCCAGAGAATCTTCAGCAACACCCGGGGTATATTGGATTCCTTGTAGCTGCGGGTCGGTCTACATTTAAACCACGAAAAGAAGTGTAGGTACCAGTCTCTCTGAACACAAGAGAAGTTGTCGACTCGGACAAACCGACAAATCAACTGTAGCCAAAAATGCTCTCAACAAAGAAACCACCACATTATCTCATTCGAAGATAATATATAATAATAATATGAATTTATTAAATTTTCAGTACAAGGATCAGTCAATAACAATTTGAACAAATTCAGGAAACCCACAAAAGACACCCTGTGCGTGAACAGTAATACTCGATAAAACTCAAAATTACTATCCTAGAATAAATAGAGGCAATAAAAATTCAGAAACATAGGAATAATTTCAATAGAAAATGGGTAATTTATTTTGTCATGTTATATAAGTTTGGGGGGTTCATGAATAGTAAATGTAATATCAAACCCTACCATAGAATTAGGATTCAAGGTCATTTATTTTTGCACAGTGGATCTCAACCACCCCATAAACCAGCTAATATGTATCTGTGTTAATAATAAAACAATTTTCACAAACATTCATTTCTAGACAGGTTTTGCCAACAACTTAGCTTCCTCCTCCTCCTCTTCCCAACTTGAACTGCGTGAGTAAATAATTGACCATTTTTGACAGTTTTCTGAAACTTTTCCTATTTTCCTTCCACTATTTGTTTTGCACAGTGTTTGGTTGAGAAAGTTCTCAATTGTAATTAGTATCTAAATGTATGAAAGCCCATGCTCAATCCCTAAATAGATGGGATGGAATCAAAGGGTGCAGCCTTGTCAGGATCACCCTGGGCGACCCTTGGAAGCTGGCACCGAAGAAATACCTGGCGGTAACCAGGAAAAACCTACACTCAACAGTAGAATTTCTGACTGGCCATTGCAAGTGTTGGTCTACGCCTGCCGATAAAAATGAGATGTCTCCTAGTGACCTGTCCACCTTCCTGGAAAGGACAGGATGAACGATGACCCAGGAGAACAACTCCTCTGGAGGATGTACAATGGTTCACATGTGGACTAAGTGCTGTGGGCCTACACTCACCCTCCCTACCCTGCAGATACAGATATGAAAGCCGTTCAAGAACTTTTAGCAAATAACCCCACTTGGGTAGTTATACTTTCCCAAGTATTTCACAAGCACCAACTACAAATTACAGCATAAGGCTAAAACTCATTTTTTACTCAGCTCAATTTTTTTTCTAACTTACGTACTGTAAGAAATAAAACTTCCTTGTACCTACCACGTAGTTAACGGCTACGTCCATCAATTTATTGAAATAAAACATTAGCTAGGAAATTGTATAACTTTTATTCAACCTCTCTTCTGTAACTTCACCATTAACATTATGATCCAAATTAAAACTAAAATCTCATAAATGCATTTATTTCATAAAATATACACGAACGAACTAGAAATAAACGAAACAAATATGAATATATTTACAATATACTCTAATGAATTATTAATGGAAATATTGTTACGCCACGGTCGTTGCTGTATGCCACTGGTACCAACAACATATTGTATACTCAGTCTCTAGAACGAATTAAAATAGCTTTAGAACGCGAAAGCAAATATACTGGAATTCGAAGAATATACCGGAAAGTTCAAATGTGGTATATATTTCAGAGAGAAATCAAGAATGTGAAAAAATAATCGAAAAAGTAAAACTCTTATTGAGTTAAGAATAAGAGTGGCTTCAGGATAAACTTCGCCCTGTGAAGAATTACTATTTACATTGTAACTTGCTCATTGAAGTCATATTATTATTGTTATTATTATTGGGAATTCAGATGGACGTAACAACACAGCACTTTTATGAATATAAACGAAAGAATTATGAATGGAATGTCATATTTTCCAAGGCAGCAGCTATTCTTTCCTTTGCCTCAACATCTCTCTGCATCAATTTCAATTTTTCCTTGTAGTAAGTCTGTTTTATGCTATTTTTCATTTGTAACATTCGAGCCATCCTCGCTTTATTTCTGATGGTTTCAGAGACCATTTGAACTGCAACTATTCTCCTTTTCCTCTTTTTTTTGGGTGGTGTTTCTTCATTATTTCCTTGTGCTAGTCCAGACACATAACTTGAAGATGTGCCTGGCATGTCTTCTTGAGGTGTATCCAATTCATTTTTGGGAAACGTATCAGATGACTCTTTATGATCCTGACAAAAAAAAGAATTACTATGATTTCTGATGTTCAACTTTTAATCTCCAGACTCACAATAATATCTGACTCTTTGATATCTTCATTTTCATTTATAGATTTTTCGTCAATTGAATCATCGTCATCGTCGTCGTCGTCGTCCTCATTTGACATATCTGATGAAGATTCACTAGTCTCGTACCTATTCTCGACATCCTGTTCAAGATCTTGGCATGTCTGAAAGTAAAGAAGAATGTCAATGAAAAATCATTATTACTTATCAAAGTTACAAATAAAAGAAAATATCAAAATCTATTGGAAAAATGTGTATCTAAAAGAATAAAAAATGGCTGAAATACACATACGAGGGGTGATCTGAAAAGTTTCCGACCTAACAAAGACATTTTTTCAAATTTTTTTTTCAACCTAAGTCTCCTTTCAGCTCTCCCAACGATGCTCTCATGTCTGTAACCTGTCCAAAAAGTACTCGGTGTGTTTCTCTGCAAAATAAATACTCATGGAGGTGATTGCTCCTTCTTTTGACCAAAATCTCTGAGGGAACAAAAATAAGTCACAGGGGGTTAGATCTGGTGAGTGAGGCGGATGGTCAAGTAGTTCAAACCGTAATTCGTGAATTTTCGCCATGGCAATCGCTGAGGTGTGAGATTTGGTGAAAGAGGATTTTCTTTTTCTGCAAATGTGGCCGTTTTTCAGCAAGTTCTGCCTTCAGCTTGTCAAGTAATGATGCGTCGTACGCTCCTGTCGCCATCACTTTTCCAGTCGATAAAACAGTTTTTGCTTTTTTTAGAGCTGGTTCTCCCTTTGCATGGTGTATCCAAGTTTCATCAACAGTAATTAATCGGCGCCGAAACTGCGCCAACAGAGCGTTGGAAATGTTCACTCGAACACGTTTTTGGTTTAACGTGAGCAGACGCGGCACCCGACGCGCACAGCTTTCCCATGCCTAAATGTTGATTCGATATCTGACAAACCTCTGCTACCTCTCTCACTTTAATTCGGCGGTCGTCTAACACCATTTTGTGAACTTTGGCAATGTTGTCGTCGGTAGTTGCAGTTTTTAGACGTCTCGAACGTTCATCGTGTCCCAAGCTCTTACGGCCATGTTTAAATTCAGCTGCCCAAAATTTCATTGTGATAAATGATGTTGCAGAGTCCCCATAGACAGAGTCCAACTCATCTTTGATTTGCTTAGGCGTATTGTCATTAAAAACAAATATTCAATAAGAGCTCGACACTCGATATTGCCCATTTTCATAAAAACACATCAACTCACTGAAACGACTGTTACATAACAACTGCGCGTCCAAAATGGCTGAAACTTTGGTGAGTAACTGTCAACTGATGAACAATTAAATGCTTTTATTTACGAGTACTGCCATCTTCATGTTGAGGTTGAAAACTTTTCAGAACCACCCTCGTACACATATATTTGCAAAGTTTCCAAAAAATCATCAACCATCACCCTTTCTTTAGAAAGTTTTTATTTTTATGTCAATAAAGCCATACAAAACAGCAATATGAAATAAAAATCGCTTTTCTTTTTCATAAATAATAATTGTTGTTGATGAACTACTCTCTAGTGCCCTAATACCTACCCTTGTTCGTGACTGCAGAAATTTTTCATTTTTTCAAAGGTTCTTCTGTGTAAAACCATTGTAAACTATTGTCTTCTCAGTACTTCCTTATTCTTCTTATTTGGCCAGATTCTTTTCTCATTTATCATTCTCAAACAGATCGATAAGAAGTTGTAAAAAACTTTTAACACTTGCTCCTCACTCTTAAATTAAATCAGTCCCGGAACTGCTACCAAAACACCGAGTAGTCAACCGCCACAAAAAAAAAACGAATCTAAACTCACTTGTAGAGTGTTTCTGAGTTGGTTATAATAAAATCGTTATAAAAACTATTATTGTTGAAAACTATAGCCCGAACACAACGCATTTCTGATACAACACCAGACAGCATTTTTTCGATCCACCACAGGTCTCATCAGTGGTGCTAGGCTGCACCACAAACGCGTTCAGGAGATTTAAGTCTCGAATATGAGCCCCGAAGTGGTCGACCTACAGTAACTTAGGACGAGGATTTGTGGACCCTGGTGGAGTCTGACCCATCACACACGCTGCGAGGGATGGCGGAAGAACTGGGTGTCAGCTCCCATGCGGTTTTTGATAGTTTAAAATGTATTGGAAGTGTCAAGAAGCCCTGGTCAACAGAAGAGGTCGATCGTGCTTCACAACAACACCTGTCCGCCCGTTTCACAAATCATCGTCCGAAAATCCACCATACTCTCCAGACCTCTCGCCAACCGACTACCATTTTTTCAAGCACTTCGATAATTTTCTCACCGGTAGAACCTTCGCCAATCAGGAACAGGCAAAAACGGCCTTCGTCGATTTCATCAAATAATATGTTTTACAGAACACTTGGTAAATGGGTTTGGTAGTTTTTTGGCTGATCGTTCACAACAGGTTAAAATTGGTGGATGCAAATCGAGTGATATATTAGTAATATCTGGAGTGCCATAAGGTTCACATTGTTCACCCCTGTTATTCAATATTTTTATGAATGACATAGGATGCTGTTTTGAGAACAGTGAATTTTTAATGTTTGCGGATGACCTGATCGATAAATTCTTACAAAGGCCAAATTCTCCTTCAAGATGATCTAGATAAAGTTTATGAATGGTGTGTTACAAATAACTCATTTCTTAATGTTAATAAATGCCATTTTATTACGTTCTCAAGAGTTAGTAGGAAATTCGATACATCATACAACATAAATGAAAAGCACTTCCTCCATAAAAGATTTGGGGGTCATTTTTGACGAACAACTCAAATTTGTAAACCATATTAACCAAGTGAGTGTGAAATCATCCAAAACACTGGGTCTTATTTTACGTCATTGTTCGGGATTTTCCGTTGAAGCATTAAAAAGGATCTATTTAGCTCTAGTGGTGTCCAAGTTAGAATATGCATGTATCATTTGGTCTCCATTTTACAATGTGCACTGTGTGTCTCTAGAAAGAGTGCAAAACAAATTTTTGAGATTTTGTTCTTTCGAATCGGGTCTTCAAATACAGTACCACGACTATTTGAGTATATTACAAGAAATGGGGCTGAAACTATTGCAAATCAGTCCTCTGATCGAAATAGAATTATGTACTCATTGATCACTGAGGATAGACTCTAAAAACACACTTTTCTCTATTTTGCCACGATAGTTTTATATTTGTTGGCTAGTTTCGGTCATTACATCATTTTCAAAACTAACTAGATTCATTCAAATCTGAGTATTTATACCTACATTGCCTATACCTATCATAAATAATTTGATACCTACAGTGTCTATGCCTGAGATAACCTCAATTAATTGGAGTATATCGATGAACATAACAAAAAATTTTCATAAAATGTTATATGTTAGGAGAGGACTCACATAATATAATAAACAATTTCCAAAATACACACAGTCATTAGTTACGAATATAAAAGAACTAAAATATGAATTAATGAAGCAATAGACCAAACATTTTTACATCCATTTGTCCCTCTATATACTTTTTATTAGCTTTATATATCTTGTAATGATTTTTTTCTCAAGTTGAAAAAATGGACACAAAAATCTGTAAGAATTTTTTTCCATGAGAGTTTATTGATTGTTTGGATAATGACTACATAATTAAAAAATATTATCCGATAATAATCAACTGAATATCAGCCAATTTTTGCTTCATGGGGTTACTAGTTTGTTTTTAAAATTTTATATTTGTACTAGCTGACCTGGCAAACATCGTTTTGCCACATAAATTATTTCTAGGGAATTTTTAGGGTAGAAACAAACAAAAACAAATATTAATAATCGAAAATCACTGTATTGTTTTTCAAAATATTCCCCAAG